>JAPYYZ010004956.1:0-10119 GCA_030522705.1 Eretmocerus eremicus
CCAAAAGAAGAGAATCCGATCATCAGCAGCAGGAAATTGAAAAAATCACAGAAAAACATGTACGCGTACACATTTGTCTTCTCTTTGCCTGATGGATCCAGTATGTTTGCGTAGAATGTTCTCATTGGTTCAATGTATCTCACGACACTGAAACACATTTGAACGAGCATTTGAAGATTAGTTGGATAACTCTTTAGAAGTAATATGTATAAACCTGTCGGCGAATATTTTTAAAATTTACTTACGTCTTCTTCATAGCTTTTGAAAAATCTTCTTCTAAAAGACTTCTTTCTGCAGTTTGAATAATGACGAGTTTTTCGTTATCACCTCTGACTTGTGAAGAACCATTTTCTGCCTCGATTTCTCCATCACCTGCTTCTCTCGGATGTGGGCGCAGTGTTGTGCCTTTCGGAGTTTTGATCTCGCCTTTTTCATTTAATCTGTTCGAGGATTAAAAATCATAATTTTTCTTACGTTTTCGAAATTTTATCGAGATTCAAAGTTGTATTCGAGCTCTAGAGACAGACTCAATCCATGAAAAGTGACTTAGAAAATGACATCAAAGATGTACATTTTCTTGGTTATTATCAATGACTAAATTGACTCAATGCGATACTCTTACTACACATTAATAAATAGCGACATGTTCCATCATACAACGTCCTAGTTGACTCATTTTCAAGGGGCACAAATTTCATAGTTACTCCTTACCTCACGCCAGAATGTTCATTATCGAGTTCGATCTTCCTCAAGCTTTTGCCGTCGTCACCGGAAGCGGACTGTTTTACCGTGGCAATAGTCAGCCCAGTCGGAATAATTTTCCGAGATTTTGATGATGGCCTAGTCCACTGACCGAGAGATTTTAGCATGATTCTGAAAAGTCAACAAGAGATGTTAGATTCCCGTGCAACAAAAAGATAAAACTTCCGATGATGTTGTTTTACCTATGGAAGAATAACACCAACAAGAGCAATAGCTCGTACAATGCGTAGTTCGATTTTCTCTCAACGCCGATGATTCTGGATGTCGTGAATGCTGATGGAGACGTTACTATCTTGTTCACTGACAGGAAAGCAAATTGGAAGACGCATTTTATGATGACTATGACCTTTGAAAAAAGTGAATTAAAGGTCAGTATGCTTCCTAAAATTTTTTTCAAGATTAAAAGATTTACCTCAATGTACGCAATTAAGAAGATCCAGAAAGTCTTTGATGGTCTGGGAATAGTCAACGATCCCCAGAGGAAGACCATGAGAGGCAATGGCGTTGATAAAATCGAGGCATTATTGATTTGATGCAGGAAGACCATGAAGTAACATAAGAAGGTCGAATGCGCCAAGATGCCCAACCATATGGATGCTGCCAGTTGGATTATCGGAGGTTGGTCGACTTCCGACAGATCCGCTTCTTCATCCTCCTCACTCGGGTAAGTGACGTGTGAGAATATTGAGCTACCAATAAAACAAATCATTTTAGTTCTGGAGACAAGAAGTCTCTGAGTGGGGCGGTCTTTTTTTCGAGATATGGAACCAAATATCCATTCCTAAATTAAGATATTGTGCGAAACCTCACATCGTGAGAATCAAAAGCAATCAAAATTGATGACAAGAGTTGTGATCAGATAATGTTGCTTGGTTTAGTAAAATTCTCTTCCTTGCGGACTTGGCTAGCTTTGGTACCAAAAACTGAAAGCACACGCAAAGCTCGAAAGGCACGAGAACAATGAAACACGATGTCGACGACAAAACGATACGCGGTAAAAACAGATCACGTGTTCATATCACGTGATGGGTCAATTCATCACGTGATACAGGTTATTCCAAATACCACCCCAGGCCACATTATTATGCATAAATGATCAAATCGAAACGGTAATGCCGTGTATCCGAGTAGGATCCTGAAATGTCATGGCTCGAAATCGAATTTCGACCTCATCTAACTCGCTGTATCACGGAATCATATCACATGATAAGGCTAGCGCTAGAAAATCAACTATTTTTATTATGAAAAATGAGTCCTGAAAAATATTTCTCACTATCGCAATATATTTTTAAATCATTAGAGAAGAAAAAAGACATCAAAAAGCTTCTTGTATGTACACATCGCCAGTTTTCAAACATCACTGTGCAGTATCACCAAAAGGATGTGAGAGTACATTATAGCACTTGTATGTACAGTTTGCTAGATCGATCAACTCTCAGCAAAATTTGAGAGCAGAACTTGATCCCATGTATGAAGAACAACACAATAACAAAGTGCATGCAATTTTTGATTTCAATACCTAGATGATGAAATGTCCAATCCTCGCTCCAAACTTGGAGCTAAAATTCGTATGTGGGGTACTGACAGCGCACTCTGCTTCCTACCGCAGATAATACCAACTCATCTAACGATATGCAGTTTTCCAATATACGCGACAGTTTTGAGATGTGAGAGACGAGATTGAAAAATACAAAAGAGTTTGCCGAGATTGTAGCAGTAAACTTGGTTTCGACATGTTTACTGGTCATATCCGTTCGCAATTAACACGATCATTAATTGAATCATCAACGCTGATCCTTACCTCTTTCGACTGCGATCACCCATTGTACTTGGTCCTTCGCCTGGATCCTCGATAGCTTCATCTGGACTCTCATTGGCCGAAGATCTAACAAAGCAAGTATTTCACAACTACCATCCAAGAATCTACATTTCTCATTAATTACGAATTTCCATTTATGGCATTGGTAAAGGAACGAAAATGATCTACAGTAAATAGAGTATTCAACTTTTCGTGATCGGAGTAGTCGAGGTCACGTTACTAAATGAATTAGAGTGAAATGAATGTAGTTCTTGCTAAAATTGACTTATCACTCGAGTGCTAAGTCTACTTGAGTATCTACTTGATTTCGGAGTGCAGTGCATTACTACGTCCATCAATCTAAGAGCGAGATCAACATCGAAATTTCGATTTGTCCAAGCAATAAGAACGTATTTTTTACGTAGACATACGAGATGAGCTCTTGTTTTTTTCCTTTTGATGAATGAATGAATGAATGAATGAATGAATGAATGAATGAATGAATGAATGAATGAATGAATTAATGAATGAATGAATGAATTAATTAATTAATTAATATAATTTTTTTACGAATGTGGATTATGACAATATCAATACAGAAACGATTTTGTTACCTTTGAGTCACAATTGGTAGTGGCTGCCACATCTGACTGATACCTAGTCGAGTACCCATCCTAAAATCTGGCTTAGCCTGTAGGAAATATGGATTAAATTGAAAAAGAAAATTTTGAATGTGATCAGAAACGAGTTTGTTGATTGTGAGAAGGATTTTGTATGAACCATAAAAATCGAAAACTTGCCTTCAATATCTTTTTCTCTTTCGACAATACTTTTCTAATGTATCTGTAATCGCTAGAGTAGCGATTCAAGTATCTCGTCATCGATACCATGATACTATTCAGGAAAGCCCACAAAAATTTGAAGTAGGTGAAAAAGGACACTTTAGGCTCCTTTGACTTTGATTCACCTTTGCTGTCTTTCTCGGATTTATCGAAAATTTCATCGATTCCGCGCTCTGTAGCGTCTTCTGCAAAGCTCAAAGTTTCTGCTTGTTCTGGCACCTGCTTGATGAAAATTATTAATTAATATCCAATTTCATCTACACGAGCATTAACTCAACATTTTGGATACATATTTATTCGACAAAAACTACAACTACAAATCGGAAAATGCAATGAATATTATATATAGCTTATGACCATATAATTCAATTATCCAACATTATCATAAGCGATGGTTTAGTCATGACACTTAGAACTAACATCTACATACAGCAAAGATTCTGCCATACTATAAGTGACCTGACATCAATTCTGGACTCTTTCCGAGCGGATCTCTCACTGTATTCCCCACATTCGCAAAACTCATATGTAGGATATCGTATTGATATCACGAAGAGTCCAAAACTGACATCAATATTGAATTTGACATTTAGAAAGCTGCCAACATCGATTACATTCTTTGAGATTGAGTACAAACGTTCCGCTTCAAGGTTGAATTAATTTTTGAGAGCCCTGTTATTACAAAATTACCGATTAATAAGCAAATCTACGACTAGGAAGCCTATAAAATGAGTGCTTTACTAATAGTCTAATAGCCACGAAAATAATCTATTGCAATCGTGCACCACATTCGAGATGATACGCTGAAGGACAGGGAAGTCATGAAAGGGAGGGTTAGAAATGGGATGAAAAGTTGACTCGTTTTGATTGTGAAAGAAATTAAAATAGAATGCAACAAAGGAAAAATTTTAATTGTAAAATCAAAGACTAATGAATGATACTGAAGGATTTTATGGATTATGCAAAGGTGAATGAATTATGCAGGGAAAATGGCACCCAGAAAATAATACTACTATTTGAATCGACTCAAATGTGTTTGAGACGGCAGTTTTACATGTAGTATAAGACTAATCCATTCCTTTCCCAACTCGTGCTCAACCGACGTTGTACACCCAAGATGGAAACTCATGCACGAATAATATGCACCAGAACAAACAGATAGTTAAAATTGTTTCTCGCGTGATCATACAAATGTATTATCGCGGAAACTTGTCGATTTTGATACCGATAATAACCCGAAAAAGGGAAATGCCAACAAATGATCTCTTCAATCCGCGAATGAAGTTTTTTCATTTGAGTATCATTTAGAATGAAAATATGCACCTGCACACTGTTTGAGAACAATATACTAAGGTCTGGATTTTAATTTTGTGGAAATTCAGTTTTTGTTTCCAGAAGCAGACATGCGACCTCTGATATTGGTCTCAAAACTAAAAAACTTATTGAGTGGCAACTTTTCCGCGTGGATATCATCTAATTCCATCAAATTCTTACATACAGTATTATTTTTGCTCAAAAAGACGGAACTCAAGTGTACTGGAAACACAAGTTCTAACAGTCCATAGGGCGTTTTGACCGCCATTCGTTTGAATGAAAAAAAGATAGGGCTTCAAAGTCTAGTATTAATTATATTCCAATAGAGTATGTGAGAAAAAATCCACGTAGAATGACCCGCTAGAGCCTTCGCAACAGAAGGCGAGGTCATCACATAAAATCCGCAAGTTCCTGCGATAATGTTCTATGTTGGATACTGTAAAAAATTTTAGTGCTATTGGGAATCTAAAAACTATAAGCGGAGATGATCCCTCGGAAAAACAAGCAAGTCCAACCCTATGTCATTCTATAATCAAAGTGAAAAAAGCAAGGATACATCAAATCATTGCACGAGCCGATTGAGCGTATACAGAAAGGTTGCCAAGAAGTTGCACATTTCTCACATCAAATAGATCCCCAAAATGAAGCATCCAAAGAGTACATCAACGTCGTATAAACGAATAAAAAAAATACATCATTTCCATTATCCTTAGTATGAGGTAGAAAAGGACGAAAATACTTGGATAGACATAGTAGATTGGAGAGGAGAAGCGTGCAGGAATTTTGGAGGATAATCTCACATCAGTGGCCGCGGCAGTATCAGTATCGGAACGAGCACTCAGATAGGACATGGATGATTTCTTGCGGGTCACTGGCTCACTTCTGCGTCGCATTTTCATGGCATCCTTTTGTGTTCCTCCATACAATGCGACATGCGTTGCTATCTCAATGTCAGTTTTAATCAGCGCGTTCATTAGCTGTAAATTCATCACTCGGACGCGTGAATTTCATTCTCGAATTCACAATTACCATTAGAAATATTGGCAATATTACAAAGAATTTAAACTAATATAAAAATCGTACCACAATCGACAGATGGAGCAATGATTCTAAACTAATGGGTGTAAGCATTCTCAAATTCAACAAGAGACCACATAAAAATTCTATTTGCGTACAGCATCTAAGAAAATTTTGGGCATTTCAACTATTCTATTTCCTACTGATTTTGTTAAGTATCGAACCATAGCACATTTTTCTAAAAAATCATTCAACTGTCATTCCTAAGAGTAAGAATATCAGCACGAGTCTTCCACACACGTCTCAATCAGTTTGATTAATCAATCGGGTAACATCATGACATTGGGAACAATGTTGAACTAAAACACTGGACTATCTCACTCAGTTTCAAACAACAATGAAATCTTGTGGAATTCTGTTGGGTTACCGATGAAACTGGTCTAACTAGGTCCGTATAGCTTTGAATATTCTATCCATAAACTTGAATTACATTCAATATTGCCTCTTGAAAATTTCAAGACCAATAAGGGGAGTTCAATGTATGATTTCTGTTCAATTGAATGAATCAGCTCACCTCAGATACAGTCATCCTTCGAGCTCTTGCGCGTCGCTGATCTTCTTCAGACGCATCTTTATCGGGGGTGAGATCCGTTAGGTCATCGTCGTTCATGTCGTCGAACATGTAATAGTCTCCAGATCTCAAAGCTGGAGGGAAAATTAATAATAAGTATTAATTTATCAAGAAAGGCGGTGGAAATTTTTTTAATACACAAACAGAGGTACCAAGAGAAGCAATCTTTGATATGATATGGAGAAATATAAAAGTTAGAATTGCCCCAAGCATGCAGAGGAGAAAGATCTTGTACAAGGAAAGGAACCACTATGACCAAAGCCATATTCATATGTATACATTTCATACAAATGTACACTTTGTACAAATCTAAATGAAAGGAGAAATTATAGGAGCTAATCTCAGTTAATTGTGGGATAGGATTTGTGGGGGTCTAATAATCTTAGAATTACCCTGTGCATGAGTTTTTGGAGCCCACCGCCTGTACATTGGCCTTTCAAGTGGATCGTAAAGGGTATCTGTGAAGAAGGCAGAAATACCCCAGAAATGAGAGAAACTTTATGAGTTACCATGATGAAATGCTTGATGACGAATATGGGAATCAAAAGTCAGAAGACTTTTGGAAGAACTGGGACGCGTTGTTCTAACACTCTAAAATGATCATTTGCACGCTGTGTAAATTAATGCATTTTCACTTGGTTTGTGACTCCATTGAACTCAGAATCTTCAAGACCGACATACCTAGTTTAAACCCTTGAATGTGGGTTAAAAACAAGATTAAAAAATACAAGGTCAAATAACAAGAGCCAATTCTAGGCTTTGCATGGATCTCTGTTCATCAGTCACTTGCCAGAAATTGAGGAAAGTACAATTTACTTTTGAAGAAAAATTTTTGCGGCAAAAAATTGAGGGAGGATTTAAACGATACTGAAAGAAATATGAATAAAAATTCTATTTTCGACGGAAAACTGTGATATCCAAGTGAGGAATAACAAATCATTATGCCAATCATGTTCAAGAAATCAATCTAATTCATAATAGTCGTCAAAAATGGTCGATAGTCATAAATGGTCAAAAATCATCCTACCCTCTCAAACAAAGAGTAGATCACGGTCGCGCATACGGTTTTTGTACAAACATCCTCACAAGTTCCAATTATTGGAACTTTGTTAGGATTGGATAAAAAAAGATAATCATAAATCCCATGGCATTTTTTTCTCCCGAACTAAACTCTCCGGGTATTCTTTTCCCCGCTACACGGACCTCCGCTGACCTCTCTGAACATGCTTCTATTCGAACTTTTTGATCGAGATAAATCAGATGGATTTGCTGTTGTAACGTCTAATCTCAGTCTAAATTCCCACCCATTTGACAAACCTCCTTAAAATTTTCTGAGCAACTTTTCTCAAAATTCTTGTAAAAATGGCGAAATCAGAAAGAAAGATACGAGTGTATGGACATTTGCATGGATATCTATAATTCATTAAATTTCGTGTAGACACACGAAATTCAACCGGATCATAAGCTGGAGATACAGATAATTTATCCAGTGTGCTCAAACAAAAATATTACGAACATGTTATTGGAAATCAGACGAAAATATTACAAACGTCTTATTCCAAGAATATTTCGATCCTGAATTTTTTTTCTTCCTAAAAATCTCATTCCGCATCTTCGCAGTATCGGAATCCGACATTTTTTTCTATTTCCGCGTGAATGACTGTGCAAGGTAAAATAGTTGACGAATGACTCTAGAAAATACTGGCAGTCATACGGACGGGAATCTATTGTACATTAAAACTTGTTGAGAAAATGAGACGTGGAATATTTCTTCTCTGGAGATTTGGATGCATTCAAATTGGCTCAGTCGCTAAAGTGATTGTACATTTCAAACGAGTAAGCAGACATCTTTTCCTCGCACGATTGCAACTGCGCGGAGATTCTGATCAAGTCAGAGCATGTTAACAGAAGAACTGATCCAAGCCCCTCATAATAGCCGTTCTAATTCAAGATTTTGCAAAATTATTCTTTTTCCAAAAGACCAGGAATGACCTCGCGTTACAAGTTTTCAAGTTGGGTACAATTTCTTTGTAGCCTCTCTCTTTTCCAATAATTCAGAAGATTATCATCGATTTTTTATTGCAACGCTCGATTCTGAAGAATTTCTTGCAGAAAACTTCAGCATCGAGATCGAGTGAGGTATATTTTAAAAATGGCATTGTCGAAGCAACGAGTGCATCCTGCTATTTCAATTAACTTCCGATGTTTCGAATGGTCGATATGAAACATCAGATATCGATCATCTACTTCGAAGGATACGTTTTTCAACCATCAACTTAGAAAAGAAATGGTACAATCTGTATTCAAAGTGAACGTGTGTCGGAAGAATTACAAGGTAAGATGAGCCACAATGCGTTAAAATAATTGAATTCAAATTTCCTACATTTGGATCATTTGACTGGATTCGTTTATTTTAGTGGATTCATCAAATTGTAGAAATTAATTTCAGAGTCTTTTGGATCATGGTCATTCTTACTGCTTTCGTGATTGTGATGTATTACTTGAAGCAAACTAAGACACTGTCGACTTCAGTTTTTTATCTTACAAAGCCAGAAAATGATAAAATGAAAGAAATGAATCGTGTATGTCCGCACGTATATTTCTAGAGCATTGGTACTTTTGACGCATGGAAATCACACTACATCACATGAAAGAAGTCAAATATTTGGCGCCACATCGACTATAATTATCCAAAAAAGCCGAGACGAAAAGTTCAGCTCTTCCAGTGAAATTACAATTGCAATTTCAGAAACTGTACATTACTTAGAATAGCAACGAAAAATAGCTCACGTCCTGCCAAATACCGGATTACCCTGCAAATCAGGGCTTAGACAATTATAAAATATAACATTTTGAAGGAAAGTGTATGTATGTCCGTGCAAACTGAATTTATCCAAAATGAGGGAATACATGGGTTTGACCCTTTCATTCTTCATTTTGGATATATAAAATATAGCAAGCATATATGCTGGACAATTTCAATAAAATTGAAAAGTAGAATGAAGTGATATGATAATAGTAAATTGAAAAGCATTATATGCGTAATATTGCACATGTTGTGAATCATTAATAGATTATCAAATGTATTTACAAGAAAGTATTATCTTCAGTTCTTCTCCGACGTTCAGAGACAGATTTTGTGATTGACTAAACTTCCGGTGCACATGAAGCGCAGTCTTACAACTATGGAGCACATTCTTTGACGGCCCGTGTCTGTATCGTATGATTACAACGATCGAAAAATAATTGCCCTTTCTATAAGGGAGTCCCGGGTATCTGATACACTTAGAAATATATCCACTATTCTTCGATCACCAATAATCCCATTTCACCCAATGAACCTCTCACTCCCTTACCAAATCCCAAAACTCTATGAACTCCCACGAGTTACACACATCTGATTATGTACAGAGCACATCTAACACACGAAGTTAAGCCCATATCTAAGTATATTATACACCACAGCTACCACAGATCGTAAAAAGTCTGCCCGAGCAACGACGTTACATGTTTGATGAGATCTGGGCGACCGCTGCGATAGCAAACTCGGTCTACGGTTCGTCCAGGTGCTCGACTGCCTCCGAAGAGAAGAAGCTCTCCTCTCCTCGGGTGCCCGTATTCCTGCCGCAGACGAAGGTGGAGGCGGCGAAAACACTGGGAAGGTCTCGTCGGGCGAGCCAACCCTGGGATTGAGTTCACTTCCCGGGGGCGAGCTGAACGATATGCGCTGAGGATCCAGGTAGTGGTCCAGGCTG
>JAPYYZ010004957.1:0-10118 GCA_030522705.1 Eretmocerus eremicus
CAGACTACTAGAGGCTGATTTTGAGAGTTTTCCGCTGCTGCAGAAGTTCACGATTCATCGTAAACTCCAAATTACGGAAGCATCCGCGATGCCGCATGCATGACCTCATTCCCACTCGCGTTGACATCTTGTCTAAAGTGGAAAATTCGCTTCTGATAGAGAAACGGAGTGATGAGATGTGCAAATGAGACAAATATGATCAGGGGTTCGTCATTTGAATATGTGCAAGGACTCAACTGAAGAAAATACACGCTTCCAATGATCCCAGGCAGATTTGACTTGGAAGATTCTGTGGAAAAAATCTTTGGGTCTAAAACTGTTGTGCAGATGACAATGATCACAACATTCCCAGGTTCTAGCCGCCTCATCCTGTGCTGTCCAATATCATCATCATCATACCCAATAAACATGACTGAAGGCAAGAGCAAAGGATTGAGGATGGATTATCGGTGCCAAAGTATGAGTAACTCTTGAGACTGACCTACAGTAAATTTGGAATTTCCATAGTTTCTGTGACGAGATGCTACCATCATGGCCCATCTGTCACTCATTCACATGATGTCACAATCGACCGCAGACTGAGGGAGAATTCAGTCTTCATCAAAAAATTAGAATTTGTGAAAAGAAGCTCGAATGGAGCCGTCGGCACAGACTGAAATCAAGCTCGACCCAAGACGTGGCGCCACCGAGTGGCAATCACATAAGCCGCAGCCATCGCTCTCACTATCTTGACTCACTCGGATAGCAGCAGCTGGCAGCAGCCGAGCAGCTCGGAGCTCTCGCTAGTGTGATTGGCCTTGAGTGTTTGTCTATTGTGCTTGTCTGAGTGTAGCACAGTTGGCGGAATGGCTTGACCTTTCAGTTGTTATTTCTCCAGAGTATATTCTGTTGCCTTCTAAACTTGGTGTGATAAGTGATTTGTGCTACCTTGCACGCCAGCCGTCCACATGAATCCTACAGGTTATGGGCCCAGCTTGCGTGGCCGCGGCAAGGAGCCGGATCATTAGGCGGAGGAGAGGATAATCACCAGGGCAGGAGTAAATCCAAATAATTCAGGAGTGTGATCAAGGTGTGATTCAGGTGATGCACATCAGGGATGAGGCAGTACCGCTGCTACGTGCATACTCGAGCCAACAGTTGAAAACGTGCAGTGGCATCCGCACGAGGGGGGGGGGGGGGCACGTGATTCCGAAGATTCAACGATGGGATAAGGACAGAGGAGAATCGGAGTGCGTTCGAGTCGTCAGGGCTTTGCGGCGAGCATGGAGTTGTTGCTCGGGCAAATGGTGGGAAACTTGATATGGTGCGGTGGTATTCCTCGTACGTTGAATGCGAAGATGGATACGAGGAGAGGAGGGTACTCAAGGACGTGATTTGACTGTGGTAGAGTGGACGAATTCGAGCAACAATCGCTCGTCGCGACCGCGTGGCGTCCAATGAGGGTCATTGGCGAGGAAGGGAAGGAGCCTCCACAGTCCAATTTCAGGCGGATTACCAGTCCACATCAGGGTCATTAGCGAAGGGGGGAGGGAGTTTCCATAGTCAATTTTCAGGCATATTGGCATCCCAAAGGGTCGTTAGTGGAGGGGGGTGGGAGCCTCCGCATGTCATTTTCAGGTGTGTTGCCGTATCGCAAAGCGGGTGCACATCGGGTCATATGTGCGCGTGGGTTCAAACTTGCTGGGCAACGGAACCTGCACCACGAGGGCGAATTTGATGTCGGTAGAGTGGAGAATGAGCGTGACAAGTGAAGACATTCTTGTTTGTCTGCGAGGCAAATGTTGGAGCATACATTCCATTGTTTGTAATGCAAATTGAGACTTGCTGTGCGTCGAAATTAGCATCGAAGGGACGGACTCGATAATGCCTATCAGGGATATAAATGCTGGAACTCGAACGAGTTTCTTCAGGGAGACATCTGTTCATCCTACGAGAGAATTCTTGCTCATGGAAATAAAATCGATCAATCATGTTACTCTGAAAACTCGAGGACCGGGATCAAAATTTGAGACTGAAGTACAGCGAATAAATTTTGGATCACGAGGTCCTCACAAAATCTTCTGGTTCATTCACCGCACTTGTGGGAAGGTACATGTGCGCGATCGCCTCACTTGCACAAGGAACTTTGGATGCGTGCGCCAAAGCTCTGTGAGTGAGGGTGCATGTGCAAGGACATGGGTGTTGGGAATATGAATTAGAAACTCACCTCTCTATATCACTGAAGACTTTGCAGTGCGGTCTGAAGTGAAATTTATTCATGAGACTTTGCTGTGCGGTCGAAATGGATGAATTAAGAACCTCGGTGGAAGTTGTATTGGCCAAGAGGGACAAGTGTGGTGATGGTTGATCCTATTCGTCTAAATTCAGGGCTCAGAGTGATCAAGGAGGAGGAAAGAGTGTGAGATGGCCAGTGTAAATCAAGAGAAGAACAACACAGAGCAAGGTGGATATTATTTTGAATCTTTAAGGGAATGATTCAAATAACTCAGGGATAATCAGGTGGTGGATCCACATATCAGAAGGAGAATCCAAACTTGTAGAATTCAGGAGATAAAAATAGACATGAGGGAAATGTTACAGTCTTCGCTCATAGAATGACGATTGATTTCAGGGATGAATCCAGGGATGAACAAGGATGAATTTAGGGACAATTTTAAGGATGAATTTAGGGACAATCCCAGGAATAGATTCAGGGATAGGATATGACGAGAAAGATTCACTCTACTGGACTAGATTGAACGATGACGAAGCAGCGTTGAGATTCAGAGTCAATCAGGGAGATTCGAAAGTGACTCAGGGTTCACGATTAGGAGGTCATGGATTCTACCCTGGGTTCAAAAGACCGAATAGATCTATACACGTTAGAATCAATCAGAGATCAGGGGAGTATAGAGTCTCTTGTGATATTAAAAAATGAGAATCAGATTTTCGAGGATTTATTGAGGAATTCAAAATCGGAGAGTGGGATTCACATGAAAGATGATTGAAAGTTAATCGGAAGGATGACCTAAATATTCATCTGGACAGGTCAAGTTCAAGTCCTAGGGCACAGGATTCGATTGGAGTAATCGATCGAAAAAAGTGGATCCCATCAGGATTGACTCCGGAAAATTCCACGGAATGAGCATGTGAATGCATTTGTAGACAGTTTTCGAGAAAACCAGGCACTTTGAATTTTGTGGCGGTTCAGGAGAATTTTCAGAGAGTTGAATGACTAGAAGTTTCTGATAAGCAATAGTGAGTTCTTTCAAATGGAGGGCATAGACCCGAGGATAGTTTGAGGGGAAGAGTCAAAGATTAGGAATAACAAAGTGAGAAGACGAATGTTTGAAGAGGGGAAACACTAGGGAAAGTGATTGAAAGCGCGAACAATGAATTTGTCGTAGGGGAACACAAAAAACTGGAGTTGGGAATCATCCTAATAGTTGGAAAGAGAGAGCGGAAGAACTCAGGGGTATATTGTAGGCAACATTTTTGTGAAGCAAGGGTATTCACTGTGGATTGGTTCGCACAAAAATCTCAAACGGATTTGCAAAAATCATGTGGAGTAGAAAATCATTCGTTTGAGATTGGGAGGAAGAGAATAAAGTGCGAACCAGTTCAGGGGAACTCAAGAAAAATGGTTGTTCAGGAGAGACGTTGTTGAATACCAACGTATTGAATTGAGATAGATGGAATTCGAAGCGAGAATCAGCACTTCTTATCATGGAAAAAGTTGACTTTCAAGGGAAAATCAGACAAAGGAATGTTGTGATATGGGAGTGAGGACATGTGTCACCGGTCTATCTCAAGCAGCTTCACAAATCAGAATATTTGAAGAATTCTAGGAGTGCTCAGAGTATCGGAATGATAGGAGTAAGAGATGACCAGTGGAGTGGGGGAACCCAATGGATCGATTCATGGAGATGTGAGATCATTCATGATCAAATCAGGGTTACCGGATGAAAGAGCATTCAGGGCAGTTTTGGTTGGCTTACACCAACGAGATACATCCTGTGACATAGTGAGACGAAAAGATTCTTCACTATGAGTTCAATCGACTAAAGCGAGTAGAGTAAACGTGTAGGTGGAAGAGCAGAGTGCGCAGATGAAAGAAGATGGACTACAGAGACAAGCAACCGGAATTGAATCAAGGAGAAACCAAGTAGGAAAATATTCAGAGAACTCAAACGGGAATTCAGGGAACTTGAATGGAAGAGTACAAGACGATATGGAAAAACAAAGAGGGGAAGGCCACAATGGCCGAATTGGATGTAAGAGCCAGAAAAGTTCAGGAGAGACCGGGTTCAGTGGAAGACGTCGTGCGAGTCTTCCTCGCACCGATCAACAATGAACCTCCAAACTTTAGGGAAAGAATATTCCAGGGATGGGGATGTTCAGGGATAGCTCACGGAGGACACTTGAAATCAATCAGGAGAAATATTTAGAGGAAATCATGGAAAGATTTGGTGTGAGTAACAGTGAACACCAAGGCTCTCAATGATCACCATTGGATCTAGTTTCGAGGAGACAATCTCAGCTTCTGGGAGAAAACTGGGAAACAGTCGTAAGGATCTCCAGATTTTAGGAGCACCTCTGATCAGGGATTGAAGTACGCCGGAGGTAGAAAAAAATTGGAAATCGAATGAACTTCCGAAACCAATCCAACATTATTCCAACTTGAGGGTACGCGATACATTTGCTCGGAGATACAGTGCCATGGAGGAGCACCAATCAAAGCTACGTCGCATTTTCTCGACGCGCCAAGCTCAACATTTTCCCATGAGCAAAGCCTGTTGAGAATTGGTCTCACTGTAAGAAGGAATCAGGGATATTTGAGAAAAAATCATGTATCCAATCACAATCTGGTGTTATAACAGGCGAGGGACTGTACTCACAAGATACGGTAGTCACATCTTGGAGAACTTTGATAGCACACACAATGGGATTCAGGAAAAATTACTCATCAGAGAAGAAACGGGGACTAAATGTCATATGAGAGGAACAGAGGGAGTTTATATCAAAATTCGCCTCCGAGGGTGTGGAGTGAGGACTCAGGAACCACCCAAATGTCAGGGGAATGAGGGAAGTGCTGATTCGGGGAGGAAAGAAAGAGGAGAAGTAGAATGAATTCTCAGGGACAGTCGAAAATTGAGGGAATCGAACTCAACGTGGTCCAGATACCGGAGAGGGAAAAGAACTCCGAGAGGATGTGGAGATCGAGTAGCATAGCCTCCGACTTCAATCGAGGGAGGAAGTATGAGGAATAGCTCGAATGAATCCGTCAGCACAGACTTGAACAAGCTCGAGCCGAGACGTGGCGCAACCTAGCGGCAATCACACGAGCCGGAGCCATCGCTCTCGCTCTTTTGACTCACTTGGATAGCAGCAGCTGGCAGCAGCCGAGCAGCTCGGAGCTCTCGCTAGTGTAATTCGACTTGAGTGTTCGCCTATTGTGCTTGTCTCAGTATAGCCCAGTTGTCGGAATGGTTCGACCTTTCAGTTGCAGTTTCTCTAGGATATATTATGTTGCTTCCTGAACTTGATATGAGAAGTGATTCGTGCCACCTCACCCGCCGGCCGACCACATGAATCCGACAGAATTCATAGTCATGGGAAGTCAAACTGATAGGAATTTCCAGATGATTGGTCTTGCACTTCCTTAGCAAATCGTTTTGGTTTGTAGGGTAATGGCTTGTCTCAGAATATCTATTCCCTCTTCCTATATTGCGTCCTACGGTGATCCCACGAGGTCCCATGGCGTCTCACGAGATCACACGAGATCCGACGAGTTCCCACGGTTGATATAACGCAGAACCCACGCCATATCATTCCGTTCCACGATGACCCCTAGGCGTCTCACGTGGTCCCACGAGATCCAACGGTTCATATTATATAGGCCTTACGCTATATCATGACATCAACTATCATCATATACCGCAGGTCTGACGCTGGACCATCGCGGCCCACGCTGATCACACGAGGTCCCACGAGGTCCCACGAGGTCCAACGGCTGATATAACACAGGTTGAAAGCTATATCATTGCGTCCGGAGCTGATACCACTAGATCCCATGCCGTCTTACAGGGTCCCACGGAGTCCGATGAGCTCCCACGGGTCATATGGGACAGGTCCCACGCCATATCATTGCGTCCGACGCTGACCCCATGGCGTCTCACGTGGTCCCACGAGATCACACGACTCATATGGCATGGGCCTCACGCTGTATCATTGCGTCCCACGCTGACTCCACGAGGTCCCTCAAGATCCCACGGGTCATGGAACACAGGCTCCACGCTTTCCCTCTGCGTCCCACGCTGATCCCACGAGGTCTCACCAGGTCTCACGATGTCCAACCGCAGCTATAATAAAGGTCCCGCACTATGACATTGCATCCCACAAGGTCCTACGTGGTGTCATCACTTTGCTAAGGAGTGATTCCATATTTTTATCAACTTTATTCATGACTTTATTGATGCATTGATTCAAATACTCAATTGTTTAATGAATTCACAACAGACTTATAATATACATCTTAATGAAGCCTCTAGCTTTTGATATCGGACGATAGAGTAGATCCAGAGTTTGTCTCCGCCAACTCTGCATCTACCTCGGACCCTGGCAACGATCTCCCTTTTTCCATATGAACAATGCCCCCGTATTCGCGGTTTCCGTATTTGCGGCACTTTTGGCGGCAACATTAATCGCGAATATCGAGGTTTGCCTGTACGAGTCGATTCACACGCGAATGGTCGAATTCCTCTCCTCGAGGCCAGTGAGACTCATGATTCCAATCGCGTATTCTCTTTCAAATATTTATCCAATCGATCTGGAAATTCCCTGATATTTTTTTTGATGACTGGAGATGATTTCATATACGAGAAGAATCGAGTAAATTACTGAGAATCGTACGAGTCAATCCGAATGCAAATGATCCAATAGTTCCCCGCAGACGGAGGAGATTCATAGCTCTGATTGACTGGTGTAGAACAGAAGACTGAGAATCTAGATGATCCTATACAATGTTGATCCGATTAATCAAACAATCCGTCGATAACTTGCTCGATGCTTTCGAATTGTCATCCCTTATCTTCGAGAGATCAAACTCATCACTGGGGATTGTACGAGAAGTTAAACAGTACATGATCAGATTCCCCCCTCCCTTCCTTGAGTGAAGGAGATACATAGCTCTGATTGTTGCATGTTCATCGAGTAGTGAATGGAAAAATCTCAAATCCATGGATATCTTCTCCAACACCCCTGAGTTAATATTTCTTACACGAGAAAATTCGAGCGCAACACTGGAAATCGTTCAAGTATATTGAATACTCAGAGATGATATTCTTTTCGAGCCGAGTAAGACCCGTAAAGCTCTAATTGCATGATGTTCATCGGATATTGGTCCTATTCATCTCATTACTCATGGGCATTGCCCTCGATGCCCTTGGAACGTATAACTCTATCTCAAAAATTCGAGCGAGTCACTGGAGATATTACGGAGTCTTCAGATTGATTCGATTGATTTTCGACGAACACCACGTGATCAGAGATATGAGTCACACTCGGCTCGAGGGGAGGATTTGATTCATCGCCTGTAGAAGCCATTTATACGATTCTCAGTGATGCAATCGATCCTTTCTGTGTGAAAAAACGACCTCTCACAAGCATCGAGGGAGGAGTCTAGTCATTCTCAGATCAATTGGACTAATATCCCATGAGATCCAGATGATCAGAGGTATGAATCTCCTCCACTCGCGGGGAAAAGCCGATCATTCACATGTGAATGACTCGTACGATTCTCAGTGATTTGTTTGATCAGTTTTGGATATGAGATGACCATTACGCAGCATCAGGGGGATATCAATGGATTTCCAGATCGATTGGATGAATATTTGATGAACGCCACGCGATAAGAGGTACTGACGAGTTACATTCGGCTGGAGCGGAGTTATTCGTTCATAATTTGTTCAATTTTCCGCACAACCACCCAGTGTTTTACCTGCTTCTTCTCGTGTATAAAATCACTGGTTCTGTCCTTCAAGAAAGATATCGATGAATTTCCGGAGCGATTGGATAAATATTCGATAGAGAGTACGCGATTGGAGTCATGAGTCTCACTAGGCTCGAGGGAAGAAATTCGATCATTTGCATATGAATAGGCTCGTATAATTTTGAGTGATACAATAGATCCTTTTTGTATAGAATACAAACTTCTGGAGGCATGGGAGGAGATATCTGTGCATCTTGAGATCGATTAGATCGGTATCCGGTGAACGCCACGCGATTAGAGCTATAAGTGTCATTCGTTTTCAGGAGGAAAGCTCGATAACTACATATCCAATCAACTCGTGAAAATCTCAGAGATGGGATTCCATCTTGCATGGGGTCGAAGGTTTAAGTTTTACCTATATCTCCACGGCTAGACTCCTCATTCACCATCGAATAATCTGCAATCTTTATACGAGAGATTGTACGCCAAAATCGAAAGTTTGGGGGACATTGCTCGGTTGGAATCTCTTGTTCCTCGGATGAACAAGTATGAGTACTTGAGTTTTGAATGATACTGCTAGAACTCACGGATAAACTCAAAATCCAGTCCACAATTCAGCTATGTACAGTATTTTCAAACGGACACTCCCTGCGAACTCCGTTACATTATTGAAGGATTCTCGTGCAAGAAATGAGCCCCGACGATCACGGGGTTGGCCGAATGTACATTCGTTGAGATACCTGCAGGTCAGTCTTTTGACTGTGCTTATAATATCATGCTATTACATTCTGCGCTCTGATCATGCAGCGAATGCGAGCTCGCTTGCAAGCTACCGAACGAGCTTCCATTAAGATGTCCACATAACCCCCTTCAACACCTCGATTTCCTTGATTTCGGCGCTTTATATCTCGAGACCGGAACGTTCTTGCTCTTTGACTCCATTTAAACTCCTGATCGCGGTGTTCCAATTAATGAGATGCTAGGGTCTCGTTGAAAATTACCGGGACCTGAGTCAATTGTATTTAGTGCGGGGTATTTAGCGAATCTTTCCCATCGTCGAGGCGGACTCAGATTTGTGGATCCTACCCATCGCCAGGGCCGGGAGGAATTCGCAAGTATCTCTCATCGCTGGGGCCGTCTGTATATTGCCGATCTCTCCCATCGTCGAGCCATCCCGAATTCGCGAATCTCTTCCACCGCTGCGGTGACTTGAGGACCCATCCAAACGCTGTTATCGCTGCGGTGACGAGAGCCACCTCGCCGCCAGATGCCAGGAATCCATGAAGTGCCTGAGCTGCGAAGTTCTCGAGGTTGACAGCAACCACAGGCCCGGAGACCTTGACTGCCAAGTCTACCAACGGGCGAGAGCCGAGATCGACCGTAGGAGCCGCAAGCGCAATGGCTAGCTTTCTCCAAGCGGACCTACGCAGGTCCTCGGAGGCCCATGATCTTCCGGAGGAAGAGGCCCTGCGCAATGGAGTCGATGTTCTGATAATCTCGGAACAGAATCAGAGAAGGAACTTCCCTTGATCCACGCCTGACCTTGGCGGCTGCACAATCATCCAGATCATGAACTCGTCGGTCTGCGAAACGGAGGAACCCGTTAGCGGACATGGCTTCGCGAGGAGAGTGGTAGGAGGGGTAGCAGTCTACAGCTGCTACTACTCTCCCAACGCCCCGATGCAGGTATTTTCGCGGGATCTCAAAGAACTGGAGGATAGCGTGAGACAATGGCGAGGGCCGAAGATAGTTGCAGGAGACTTCAACGCCAAATCGGCCGGTTGGAGTGGCGGACCAGAGAATGCGCGCGGTATTGCACTAGCTGATACCATCAACCTCCTAGACCTGGTCCTATTGAACCAAGAGGGTCACGCGACCTTCCATAGAGGAGAATCATCATCAGTGCTAGATCTGACGTTCGTCAGCCCGACTCTGATCGGACGGTTGACGAATTGGACGGTCCTGGACACAAAGACGCTGAGCGACTACCGTCACATCTTGTTCAAAATCAGCGACGGTAGGAGACAAAGGAGCAACCAGAGCATCGTGGGATGGCAAGTTCGGAAACTTGACCGAGGTAAGCTCGGAGAGTCAATCGCAGCCGCGGAAGACCTCGCTGAACACCAAACGCCGGAAGAAGCTGTCGCCA
>JAPYYZ010004958.1:0-12984 GCA_030522705.1 Eretmocerus eremicus
GAAACGAGCGACGCTACGTGAGGCTGCAGCAACTTGACTGGACAACGAACTCTCTGCAAGCTCCCTGCAAAGCTCGTATTCATGCGTCAATCGCGATTACATCTTTTGCAGGACAACGTTCGTTTGCAAAACTTAATTTTTCTTGTCTTCGGAGAATGATGGATTTGTCGGACTATAACGATAAGCTGATGCGAGAATTTTGGGAAGATGAGACTGGTATACAGAGACACACTTATTGGCACTTATTTATCCGAAGCCAAGATTAATGAGAAGCTGAGAGATGCTGTTACAATTTTCTGGACGAAAATGGTGGTAATCGGACGTAAATTTGTAAAAAAATCCTTCACCTTATATTACGTAAGTATGAGATTTTGAATTTAATACTCTCATCAATCGTTGATACAATGAGCGATTTGTCATGCTTTAAAGAAGGTTTACAGAGAAAAGGTTTGGAACGAAAATCACAAGAAAAATACATTTCTACGAGCAATTTTGTTGAATTATGAGAAAGCCCAAATGATTTCGTATTTGTACGGAGCAATTGTCTCTAAATATTTTAGATCCCTTCCCCTGAGCCATTCGATATTCATCCCTTACCCCCATAAGACTTATACAACTTTTTTTCAACTCGCTGAGATTCATCAAATGTCAATCATTTTCCACCCTGGTTCTCATATTCTTCCCCTAACTTGCAAAGCCCAGCCATCCCTTCTAATGCTCCACACACGAACGTCCAGTAATTTTCATAAATTAACGCTGATTTTTTTCCGCGTTACTGAAAAAATTATGAAAAATGTCTCAACATCCAAAAACAAGTGCTCACATGGATTACACCCAGATGACGCTCTACCTCTTTGCTAGCTCTAAAAACTCCCAATTTCATAGCCGTAAGCGTTGCGTTATTCTCTTATTCTTTTAGTTAATGTTCATTTTCAGTTTTGACAGGGAAAGAATTCAGGCGTTAAACGGCCAAACATCTTGGAATATTGTCAGAGCATTCGCAATGTTTCACTTTCTGTTCTTTGACAATGACAGAATTTTAGCTTTCGATCTTTTCCGGGCCCTTCGCTTCAATTCAGAGATCTTTTTACTTTTTATTTATCAGTTGAGGTAATTAAAATCTCAATTTGGGATCAATATGGCCGGAAAATCAAAATTTTTTTTATATTCTCCTTGGGATGGATCTCAATCTCTTGTGCAGAGATGTAAGACGCACGTTTGATACAACCAGCTCAAGAACCTCGGTTGAATTAAATAACCGCACAGTACTTTCTTTCAGGAATTCCTCGAAAAAGCTGTTGAAGTCTGAGCAGCCTCCAGTCGATGTTTTTGACTTGAAATTCAGCTTCTAATTGTACATAGTTTGCCTCATTCATCAGTGAAAAGTGCGTTAGGAAGATTAAGAACTGCAATGCGGTAGATCAACAGAAAGAAGATATGGAATCGTGACATTGCTTTGACAAGGCATTCTCCTAATATCTTTTAGCAGCGTATTCCTCATAATTCCTTGCAAATATTCTGTAAAATTATGTCATAAGTCACTAAACTATCGGATCGTTTTCACTCTCGTTCTACAATTTCAGCGAACTGCGTAAAAAGTTTGATTCTTCCCGTAGTCTTGTCTTTCATCATCCCTCGTGTATCGGAATGAATTTCACGTACATCGAGAGCACTGAATGATTCCTAACCGAGGACTAGGGCTGCTAAGAGTACCTATGAAATGCGAAGATGATTAATTTCAGCATATTAACCAGTAAGTGTATAGACTTGGTATAAAAAAATCACTTCATCACAGTTATGACGTCATCTATCCAATGCACTGTCGTCAATCATATTCGAATCCAGACTTTTTTTCAATATTTCCTGACCAATTTAGATATCTATCCAATATGTGGATAATAGACCAATGATCCCAATACTTTCTCAATGGACGCGTGCTGAAACGTACCCCGCGAATAAGGGCTGTCAGTTAGGAAGAGAGCCCGCATCGGTAGGAGCATTTAAATCAATCAGATGCAGTGCACGAAAGCTGCTGTAGCCGTTGTCAATTTAAGCAGGAAAAAACGCGAGCGAGCGAGCGTGCGAGTGCAAGAAGCGAATTGAGCACAGAGGCACTCATTGAGCCCTGTCAAACTGCCACTGTTGCTGCTGCTGCGAAGGGGCGACTCTCTCAATCCGGATGCTGCGCTCGGATGTGCCGCTGAGCTGATCCAACGGCGATACCACCGCAGTAGTCTGATCCGACGTTGCCGGGGTGCGGTCTATGCGGATAGCGGGCGACCCACGCTGCACACAATTTTGACCAGCGATCCCACTCGAGAGCCCTCATCTTGGTTGCTCTGCGAAACAATCATCACAGACAAGTGTATTATTACCATCAATACGTTCCAAGCGAGTGTGGCTCGATGCAAGTTCGATATGGTTAATTTTCACGTACTTGTAAGCACGGGTTCACATTGAGGTTACATTTTGTGGAAATTGTTTCTGGATGTTGAATTTATCATTCAAAGCAGTGAGATATATTACTCGTATCACC
The DNA here is from genome assembly GCA_030522705.1 of Eretmocerus eremicus. Classification (NCBI taxonomy): domain Eukaryota; kingdom Metazoa; phylum Arthropoda; class Insecta; order Hymenoptera; family Aphelinidae; genus Eretmocerus; species Eretmocerus eremicus. Next base: position 2,537 of record JAPYYZ010004958.1, read on the forward strand.
TTTATCAAAATTATGCCTTTTATGCAGAGATGTAAAGCACTCACTTTTCACGAATTTCTTTTTTCAAATGAAACTATCTTGATAGCTTTAAACCTATCATTATTATTAGGACATGCTTGTTTATGAGAACGGAAGTTTGTCAAAGATGGATATGACGTTACTTCGAGTGAGGACGGGACACAGACATTTTGTGTCTTTGAGCCTTCACTCTCATCGCAATATTTCTATGCGTTCACGTGAAATCAAAGGCGATGAAATTTAAAACACTCTTGAAAGCTCTTAGCGTATGTCAGTATTATCAGGATGCCAATATGCAAAAACTGAAGATACACTTGAATTTCACACTCTACTCTCAGCTCATCATGAGTTGATTAGACATCTCGCGTGACAATTTCATTCAGCACAGCTACCCTCAAGTCTTGATTATGAGCACTCAATTTTTTAAATTCTCGATTCAGCCTGGATGCACCTCATTGTGATCAATAAAACAAATAATCCCCTGAAATATCTAACACAGTCCTCTCAAATACAGGAGATCTCGGCGAAATCAGAGGCAAGATTTTTCGTTCAAAACGCGAACAGAGATCAAGATCGAGAGTATGCTGGCGAGCATCCGAGGCGCGGGGATGTGTAATGTATGAATGGTGCTCAAATCGGAGTAGCAAAGTCGTCGACACGTGCGCGCGATATCCGCACCGAGGAAGCGCGAGCCTGAATGAGAGCTTCTATACAGATGTGGGTATACATATGTGGGCTAGAGGGCAGAAGATGATCGCTCAAGTAGAGAAGAGGCTCGTTTCATGCGCGCCAACGACTCTTCACTTTGTGTCTATACTTTACGCACGCCCCCCGCATCACATTCGAAACGAAAACGAGCTCTCGGCTCATATCCGCCGTGGATCTTGCTATTCTCACATCGCACACCCTCGCGATATTCAGCCAGACCCGCGCGAAGAATTTGATTCCTCAGAGTATGCATGCCAAGCTGTCATTCGACCCTCACCCTTTGCTGTCATTCGAATTTCTGAACAAATTGGCTCCCACGGTTTGGAAGGGAAAGACGTTTGTAAGCCTGAGTCGAGATGACCATTTCCTTGATCGAATTTTTAGATGATGCTCGATGCATCAGTTCGAATTAACAGAAACTGCTCTCATTTATGATTTAGAGCATAGTAGTAACAGTCAAAACTGACCAACGTATATTTTTCAACTTATTGGTAAAATTAAGAAAGTGTAAATGATTTCACTGGCTCATTGATTACGTGAGACGTAGCGTAAATTGTTTGAATAGTTTACATTTGCTTGTAAAATTTTCGACTCTGGTACAAACATTCTTGCTCCCTCAAAGAGAAAGCATTCTAATAGGTTTGAATAATTTTCATTCTTCTTCAACCCTTTTTGCATGTTTTTCGCTGTAATAATCATCCGAATACAAATGTACAACATGTTTTCATATTCTACTCGATGAGATCTTTCAACTGGTACTTTTTTTCTCCCAGGCCTACTCAAATTATCATACGATTTATGACAGTATCTCCGTGTCTGTGTACTTTTTGCTTTGTGAGTTGTTAATACCTCTTCACTTGGTCACGAATTCTACCGATTTTTATATTTTTACTTCAAATTTGACATACTTCTACATTCCATGGATTCCAATATATCTAACAATTTCCGCTTCTTAGATTTCAATTGTGTTAATGTCGTAAATTTTCCAATATACCCTATTTTCGACCGCTTTTTCATCAATGAATTACAATCTTACTTTTCTTATCTTTTGATTTCCTCCTTACCAATTATCCCGATTCACCTCATCTGCAAGCTTTGCTGTCCTAAAGAGAAAGCCTTTTTATTCTACTCGACGAGATCTATTAATTGGTATTCTTCATTTTTCGCTCAGAGTTTCCATTGAGTCTCCATAAATTAATCAACGTCCCCGCATCCTCTTTTCTCTAACCTTTCACGTCTAATTTTTTATGTTTCGCAAAGCACGCGATAACTCAAGAACATTCCAACCTATTGACTCGGAATTGTCTACACGTCTTCAGAACCATTATCCGATGAAATGATTAGATCTTGGTTTAAAGTTTGAACCCTAACGAACTCACCAATTTCCCAATAACTCCCATTGTCAATTTTTGCACATTCCAGAATAGAATCTATTTTTTCTGTACTCTTGAATCTATCACTCGAAATTTTTACGGAGATTATTCTTGGACTATTTTTTCAGGCTCTATCAATTGGTTATTTCTAGTTTTAATTCAACTCAATGCAGCCCAACAATTTGCTACTTGCAATCGCTTTGAGAAAGCATACTGCTCATCTCTTTTAGAAGCGTATTTTTGATAACCCTCGCAAGAAATAAATGCTCTAAATAAGAATTACAGTTCATGAAAAGAGTGTCTGTATGAATCAACTTAACGCATCAGTGAACAGCCCTGAGTGAGCAATGACGTCATTGTACGTTCATCCGTCGCATTATTGTAAGCAAGCATCACCACACAGAGATGATTAGTGAGCCGCTGTGCTCGTCTTTTTTTTAGCCGATTGGTGCTAGGTATGTTACGCGTGAATATCCACTCCAACGCATTAAATTCGCTCGCTCGTGAGCTCGACTGGTTTTGAAAATCAACGATTCCCCAGCAACAATTATATTGAGAAAAGCTTGAGAATAAAGAGGAAACTGAAATTGGAGAAAAATGCTCAAATTCCGCTCTGACAATCAAGATTTGTCGATGCTATCAACCTAACTCGTTCTAGTAATTTGCGCTCCTCACGCATCGTGAAAACTTTTGATTGGATCGTGTGTTAGGCGGAATCGTGGTATTTTCTCTTGAAAATTTGTTGTGCGGTATAAATTGAAATCTCGAGTGATGCGTTGGCAACAGCCGCTTTGTTATACCGCGTCTTGAAGATTATTATCGGTCGAAAATTTTGAAAATTTCCACCAACATACTGCTGTTTCCAAAAAGTTCTGATAACTTAACCAAAGACTGGGTGTATTCCAAGGTTTGAATCAGACCCCTCGAATTATCATTAAAAAAGCTCTGTTTGGAATTGACTCATATAAAAACTATTATTATTAGTATTTAAGAGACAAAGAAAAATAGCAAATCTTCCATTGGGGATATCGCAAGAAGGTAAGTCAAGAAGTTAATCTGAGAAAAGTTTCACTATTTACGAAGATGTTTGGAACTTTGCCGATGCCAAAATTGTTCCAGTTCAACAGAAAATGATAACAATTAAATCAACGCACCATGTAATATGTTGATGCGCTTTTAAATAGAAAACCACCCATGTCGAAAATTTGGGCTCTATCTCAGAGGCGAAGTAATTTACACGCATGAAAATTTTTTTGACTAACAAAGTGTGGAGTTCCTGACTCGTATATTGGAGACGCACTTAATTTTGAGATGTTACCATTGTACCCTGATAGATTACACGCCAAATAAGTAGTTTTTGTTACAGGGGTAGGAAAGTTGGTTTCCTCAAATTGAGTATTATTTTCCGGCTCGACCTGACGACGAAGGCGAGAGTCGGAATTATCTCGAGGATGTGGGAATCATCTCGACCAATTGTTGAATGATATTTTTTGATCGTCTGGTCTGTGGGGAAGTAATTCAAAGAACTTTGCAGGAACAGCTCTTTTTCAGGAGAGACGGTCGAAAAAGTTTTGAAGTTTGAAATGCTCTAACTATACAGGTGAGTTAACAAAGTTATTGAATGTTGAAACTTACCAATGGGTGGGTTGACAGAGAGTTGTTGTATTTATGCGGAACTTCACAAAACGAACTAAGGCGAGCTCCGAAATAAGTAACGACCACGATGCATTCCGAGTTTAGGTTTAGTTCAAGAATCTTGTATGTCACGTTCAAAATTACGGATATTTTGTGTGAATAATGAATCCAAAACTGATAAGTGATGAAACGTTGTTTTGTTTCTATTGAAATTTAGAAAAAAGTGAAAAATTAGAGTGAAATGGCAGCAGGAGGTGAAAAAATTTTTCGCGGTTTGACGGACCATTACTGATCCATATAGACGGTTTCATTTTTGATACATGAATCGAGTCTTATCAGCTCTCTTTCGCGGTGAAATTTGCCATACCTAGATCTGCTTTGGGAGAGACAAACAGAAGTAGAAGGAAGAAATGCTCGATAATCTCACGCTACCGAATTTGTACTCTTTCTGATCGATTGATTGAGAGGTATAGAACTTCTGCTATGGGCATTTCGTCTCCTGGAAGCTTGTGGACCTCATCATAGGATAGCTCATTGCCTATCTTCGCTAGTCATGATTATAAAATTGATAAGAAAAATTCAAGTGCTATAAATAGAGCTGAATCTTGGTCTTGACGAGAAGTCAGGCTCTTGTCTCAATGAATTCGTGAGAAACAGGTGCTTTGAAAAATTATTGAAATTCACGCTACAAAAGTCTACGAAGCACGCTAAAAAATTGAAAACGAACGATGTGGTCGATTAATTGTCTTTATAAAGCGATAACAAAGAGTCGATTGATAAAAATTCCCAAGTGCGAACCACTCTCGCCGTAATGAAATCCTGAAAAAGAAAGTGTTCGCGCGGATGCGCTGTTTGTGGGGAATTTCAGTGCTTGACCAGCATTGCAAATTTATCTACCCACCATCATTAAAATGCTGAATTTGAAGAGGCTGAATTTTTTTGGATACACGTCGCACTTTTGCTCGCAAACGGCAAAACAAATACATAATACGAATCACGCTACAGGATCAGCGAAAATATAACATACTCGTATACACGTGCGATGCCACGATTCTCGTGCTTGCACGCTCTCTCTCTCCCGAATTGACAATACACAGATGCCGATTGCCACGAATGCCGGTCTCGGGCGAGCTCGCACATATGCCTGGAGGCGAGCCCGGAGAACAAATTTTATTTCCAGATGCTGTATGGCGGTCTCCACATGTACAGATATGACTCGAGAAGTCGCATTCCTCGCGCCCGAGCGACTTATTCACGACCCGAAACGGGCGCGGGCAGGGGCGGAGAAAGACCGCCAACCAGAGTTTTTGCCATGTACTTTGGGGACGAATTTCATCGCGCAATATGAAGTCGGTGGAGCATTTATGACTATGTTACGGCGTTCGTCTATATTTCGTGCACTTGAGTAAGTGAGAAAAATCTAAATCACGAGGAGCTGTAATTTGTAAGAGTTAGACCCGTGCACCGATCCGAAAACGATTTTGACGTTTGACGAGTGTATGGGATGCTGCAAGGATGTTAGAATGCAGTGGCTGTTTTCGAGATCACTGGTATTCTAGGCTCAAAGCAGGTTTCAAACGGCTCGAGAGGAGAAATTTGCAGATACCGTGTCACCTAACGGAGTTACAAATCGGTAAAATTTTCTTCTTGATACAATGACGGCTAGCATCACAGATTATTTAATCTACACCTTTCACATATGGATTCTTAAATGATACTGGTAACTCTTTTACAGATTTTGAGTAGAAATTTGCGAAACCTCGAACGATCACAGCATGAGAAACCGTCATACCAGATGGATATGACAGATCAGCTCGTCCGACTTTCTTTGATTCATTATAGTATGTTTCTCGAGTTTTTTTATACGACTGAGACGTTGAAGAGAAATTTGTGAGGCAGGTCTTGTAGCATCTTGATTTGGCTCGTCTGCTTTCCTTGTACACACATTTATCGAAGCCGCGAGGTCAAAGAGCCAAAGCAGATAAACAGCGAAGAAACAGAATGATAGACATTCCAGATCTCATAAATCGTTGGATGTTCGAGAGCGGAAGATACGCCAGCTCAGAAGAAAGTGACAGCGGATAAATTGTTTCATTCCTAAACTGCGATGCTTTTGACGAAAATTTGTATCTTATCTGCATGCCGAGCATCTATTATGATGATTCATCCATAATAATCTTTGTTTTTGTAGTGTTCGAGTCTTTCCTTTGCGGGAATCAAGTTTGATTCGATGACGGACATTGGATGTATGAATCGAGAAAATTGCACGAGAACATAGGCTGTATTCTGAACGGAGTCTCGATATATCTGAGGAACTGAACAACAAGTGGTTGCATATGCGATCAATGTCATCGTTATCGCGGCCATTTTCGTCACATGCGATCAGTAATAGCGCAACGTCTCGCTCGAGTTTGAACAATAACGGAATGGAATTCGAGCGCAACACAGACACTCATCGCATTTAATTCGATTCGGAGATTGGCCGATTAGTTAATGATGTTAAAGAGCCGTTGCAAAGCGTGACTCATTGAATTCTTCAAGCTTTGTGATAGCTTGATTCAGAAGCAGGGCTGATGCGAGATTAGAGTAACTCTCATGTGCACGTGTGGACGATATCATTCATCCGAAATGGCGAGTACATATACATCACTCTGACTCTTTCTCTCTCTCTCTTTCCAACTATATGTAATACAGATTGGATAGAGACGACCGTATTATTATGTGCAAGCCTAAAATTGGCAAATAAAGTTTGATATCGCGGATAAGATCAATGGGAATGTCACCCGACTTTTCCGATTACCGCATTCAGAGATCGTCAACCTGCGCAGAGTAACTTACAGAGTCAATATACTGCTGATCGGCATGACCCTTCGTTCCCCGCTCGGATGCAGTTTCAATGGAATGCGATGAATTGGATGTTGTCGACGATACTGTCTTCGAAGGCGATCCGACCGATTTCCGATTCTCGGCGGCTCGTCGGATCTCTTTCCTGAATTCAGGAATGAGACTCGTCACCTTGCCGATTACGCCTAATTCAAAGAAACGTGGGACGCCGATCCAATATAACACCGCTCGCGACTTGGCTGTAATATCTCTATGCTTGCGACGAGGCTGAAAAATCGGGGCGAGGCTGCGGCTCGCGCAAAGCTCCGAATTCGACTGACGAATGCGCGTGGCGCGTCGGAGCACATGCATCATTGGCATATACAGCAGACGGATGGAATGAATCGAGCGCGTAAGTGTAACAACTCGAGGGGAGCCCAGGAACCGATGAGAGCCGCTACACCGAAGCAATGCGCGCGCGCGCGCGCGAGAGAGAGAGAGAGAGAGAGAGAGAGAGAGAGACCTGACAATGCCCGGAAATCGCACGACCTTTGCTCTATCGAGTGCTTCGAGCGATGCGGACTTCGATCCCGCGATCGGCGTCTCTACATATTGTCTTTGGTTGTCTCGGACGGCGTGTTGTTAAAATCGGTTTGCTGAGCACGAGAGATCGTGGGCTCAGTACCCGCAGATGAAGATGATCTCTGGGTCACGCGAACGATCGGGAAATTTGCGACGTGTTTAGGAGACATTAGACTGATCGGATGTCGGTAAGATGAGAGGCCGGTCAAATACGAAAACGATGGGGAAGAGATCGGTATGACCGGCGTGGTGGGCGTTATCCTCGTGCCCAAAATTGGTTGGCGCGCGATTCGGTGGTGGTTTTGAAGATTCGGAGCTTAAGCATCACCGGAGATCGGTATCAAATCGGTAACGGTTATATCGCATCACGTGGACCCCGACGTTCCTCAACTCTCAAGACATGAGAGTAAGCGATGGGTGCCCTTACCTGGTCTATGTAGAAGCCGATCGTCGACCTCAACCTCCGCAAAATCGTAACCGGCGTGACACCACTGAGCTGTTTCCACGCCGGGAAGGCGTGGACTCGCGCTCCCCGTCGACGATCTTCCAGACCCAGGTAGGCGAAATTCGAAAACTCGGGCGAGGCGTCGATCCATCCATCTCGCGATGATGGGCGAGTGCGAGAGGTCGAAAAATAAGACTGCAGCTGCTTCTGGAGAAGGATGAGGAGCCTGCGCGGGCGAGAGCTGCGGGTACCCGACTGAGTGATAAAGTAGGCTTGATTGGCTTAATATAGTCCGGCGCGCGGTGTAATTGGCATCGGTACGTCGAGCCGTTGTCGAGAGTCGTAGCTGACGCAGCTTCTCCAGTGGGCCTGTGTACCGATGTTGTCGAGCCTCTGGGTGGCAGAAACGATATGTTGACCAATTTAGCCGGGTGGCTTCAGGCCGCGCAACCGATCCGACACGCGTTTTACACTCGAGCGCGGAAAGCCCTTTTGCGTGCGGGCGATTCGGCGACCCGCAAATAATGCTGTTCCAAGTGTGAGATGAAGGGCCCGCTGAGCGTAGTTGTATGCGGGCAAAACTTATTGCCATAGGGCCATGACGGGTAGCGCCAAGTATCCTTGGCTATAGCCATTCGCAACGAGCATGTCTGAGGTGCTCTCAGCACGTTTTTTTTTTTTCTATAGAGGCGTTTTGGTAAATTATGGCTGTTTAATCTGGTGGAAAACTCAAATCCCAATGCTGTGGTTACAATCCCTTTTCAAAAAATCCCGCATGATTTTGAGCAGAAATATCTGCAGGGAACTATGCATTATGACCGCGTCATGAAACTTCCAACGACAGTATGAGATCAATTCCTTCAATAAGGCGTCCGGCTATCTGGATCCCATCTTCGTGTTATACATTGCAAGTAATTGTAATCACCAGGAGAACAAGATCATTGGTTCCACTAGTAATGAGTCATTGAACAGAAACTGGGATGGGTCTTGGATTCAAAAGGGGGCCTTCGTCTTTGTAAACAATTTCCTAAAGGATGTTTTTGAAACTTACAATTAGTGTCTTTTCTTGTCTCATAAGGGGAGGCCAAGACTTCCCGGTGGCCAATCTTCAGCAAAATTTTTTTACAGACTCTTAAAATCTAGTTTATGAAGAATTTAGAGTATCTCTCTTTGTCCAATGCGCATTCTGTGCCAAGATACAGCTATAGACATTATTCATAGCTATAGCATTGCTAGTGAATGCATATATATATGACATTTTCGCAAACGTTCGGGGGAACTTTCGGGCGAGAATTCAGGGGAACATTCGGGCGACGATTCGGGTGACAATTCGGAAGTCAATTCGGACGACAATTTGGGCGAGGATTGGAGCGCCAATCCGGGTGAAAATTTGAGCGGGGATTCCAGCGAGAATTCGCGAGAGGAATGAGGCGAGGATTCGGGCAAGGATTGAGGCGAGAATTCGGACGAAGATTCGGACTAGGATTCGGGCTGAGATTCGGGCGAAGATTCGGGCGACGATTCGGGTTCATATTCGGGTGGCAATGCGGGCGGGGATACGGGCGAGGATTAGCACGAGAATTCGGGTGAGGATTGAGACGAGGATTCGGGAGAAGAATTGGGCGAAGATTCATGTAAGAATTCGTGCAAGAATTCGTGCGGCAATGCATGTAAGAATTCGTGCGAGTATTCGTGTAAAAAATCGTGTCGGAAAGAGAGTAAGAATACCTGTAAGAATTTGTGCAAGAATTCGTGTAACAATTCCTCGAAGAATTAGTGTAACAATTCGTGTAACAATTCGAGTAACAATTCCTGTAACAATTCGTGAAACCATTCCTGTAACAAGTCGTGTAACGATTCGTTTATCAATTCGTGTAAGAATTCGTGTAAGAATTCCTGTAAAAATGCTGTAAGAAATCGTGTGAGAATTCCTGTGAAGATTTCTGTGAGAAATCATGTGAGTATTCGTGTAAGAATTCGTGTGAGGAATCGTGTGAGAATTCGTGTGAAAAATCGGTCTGGGGATTTGTGTCAGAATGCCTGTAAGAATTCGTGTAAGAATTTGTGTGAGAATTCAATTAAAAATCCGTATAAGATTCCGTGTGAGATTCAGTGTGAGATTCCGTGTGAGCTGCCGTGTAAGATTCCGTTTGAGATTCCATGTGAGATTCCGTGTGAGAGTCTGTGAAACTCCGTGTAAGATACCATGTAAGATTTCATGTGAGATTCCGTGTGAGATTAAGATACCATGTAAGATTTCATGTGAGATTCCGTGTGAGATTACGTTTCAGATCCCGTGTAAAAATTCATGTAAGTTATCGTGTAAGATCCCATGTCAGATTCTGTTGAGATTCCATGGGAGATTCTGTATGAGATTCCGTGTAACATACCGTGTAAGTTTCCGAATAAGATTATGTGTGAGATTCCGTGTAAAACTGCGTGTCAGATATCGTGTAAGTCCTCGTAAGACAATCCGCGCGGGAATTCGTGCAACAATTTGTGTGACAGTTCGTGTAAAATTTCGTGTTACATTTTATGTACCAATTCGTGTGAGAATTCGTGTGCCAAATCATGCGAGGACTCGTGTCACCATCCGTGTCCCAATTCGAATGACAACTCGTGTAACAATTCGTGTAACAATTCGTATGACAATTCGTGTGACAATCCGTATGAGTATACGTATAATAATTCGTGTACTAAGATGACAAGTCGTGGAACAATTCGTTTAATACTTCATATAACAATTCGTGAAAAAATTCATATAACAATCCGTGTAATAATTCGTGTAACAATTCGTGAAACGATTCGTATGACAATTATTTGTGTAACAGTTCGTATGACAATTAGTGTAACCATTTGTGTAC
>JAPYYZ010004960.1:0-36828 GCA_030522705.1 Eretmocerus eremicus
TTAAAAAGTCACAGATATAGGTATACCCGCAATGCTAATGTCCCTGGCTGTATCTCGGAACAGAGGGCCTATTAGACTAAACCCTCTGGGATATCTTGATTTCTCACCAAACAAGATGATTCGCAGAGTTTGGGCCAAATCCGTGATCCGCAAGGTTGATACTCCCCTTGTAAGTCAAAATCATCGAAATTAGCATGTTATCACAATTATCGCATATAGTTCAACAAGTTCACTGCGGAGCCGTGTTTTCCTCATTTTCAAGAGGACGTGAATCAGACAGTATCAGTCAAACAAAACTGACAGTGAGAAAGAAATTTTTTTTACTACCTGTTACTCAGATCCGAAGTTGAACGAACCAACAAAATTAGTGACAATTAGATGGAATTTTCCAGCCGATACAAGCCAAAATGAGCTGGACAAAAATGCATCGTTGGGCCTACCGGTGGGCCACACCTCAGTGAACGTGTTGATGCAAAGAGTCAGTAGAAGAATTGAGGAAGCTATCCCATCTTGATCTATGACTCGTTGATTACCCCACGGCATTATTCCTCCCATCATTCTAGATTAAATAGAAGACTTAAGCTCATAAATAATGAAACTCACCTATTAACTCTACAAAATTCCTTGATTTACTAATAGACTTTTGCATTAAAGGAAGATGCTTCGTGAAAACTCAATCGAACCACTCAGATTCTACGGAGAATCATTCTTGAATAATAATCCTGATACCAATGATTCATATTTCCAACCACCTCATACGCCTGAGCTCCTCTGTCACTTTCAATTCTCTCGTGTCCGATTTCAAATCCTCTAAAGTGAAAAGACTAACAAAATGCTGGAGCGCAAAGTGCTCGGACTGATTACAAATTAATCCCTCAATCAAGAAACTTGTCAAGTGGTAGAACCCTCGTCTTTCCACACTAATCTCCACGACAAACATCGTAACGATCGAAAGCTTCTAATAATATCGTCTTGTACATGAAACCAGAATACTCTATCAAATTAGAGATGTGCGAAGAGGAGATGAACCACGACCGAGATGTTTGATGATAATTGCAAAGATATCTGAATCGCATGATATGATATGTCTAGATCACAGCTATCTGAAGTACTTCCTTAGATGAGAGTAGGCATTTATAATTCTGTTGCAGAGTTGCTGACTCATTTGTAGGTTTGGCTTGAAATAAATGGAACGAGTATAATGCAGGAATTATTCTACACTCTGTTGAAGACTGCACTAAGAGTAAGGGTCAGGTTCAGCAACAAAGAGCCCATAACTTGATCTATTAGTCTTTAGTCAGTACTTGATCAGCCCTCGATCAACAAATACTCAAATAGAGGGAATGATCCGTACTCGAAAGATGAGATTAATCTGATTTACCTCACCCTGAATTCATTATCTTTTATTGGATGCTGACTGAATCTGGGCAATATTGATTCAGTCAGTATCTGCCAATTTTATTGTACATTTTTCTTGGATACTGCGCACAGAGCTCGTGGAGACTTGTGTGTCTTTCTGTTGTACGTCAGTGTACTCAGCTCAATAGCTAATCCTTCCACACCATTGTGGTTTTCATCTACTTTGGGACTACTCTCTTTCTTCCTTGTGACAATTCGAGCGTAAACTTCCTCTTTGGGCGCAGCACCAATGGCTAGGTAACCCTCTTCCTTATCCTCTGGGTCTTGGAAATCCGCTTCAAAAACCCTCTCCTTTCTCTGAAGCCTGAAGCTATAGACCGTTGCATGGTATGAATAGGAGCTCATAATATCATACCTCTAGGAAGGTTTGCTTCTCATTCAAGTTTAGTTCGCTTTCCGTGAACTCATACATTTTGTCATTCATTATGTATGCTCACATACACAGATTTTGCACTCGACGTGTCATGCTTTCATTTGCCGAATTTCCTGATTCCTGCGAAATTAAATTTGGATTTAAAACTATATCGTCCAAATTGAATCTGAGATTTCACCTCGTATGGCCGAATTGATACACTGGCCTCAGTGATCACAAGATCTGTTGTAGATGAATTATTCTGATTGAACTCAAAACGTCTTTCTATACAAAACTAGAATAGGTATTCTGCATCCATAAGATTTTGTGTCATTTGATCTTATGCAGATGCTATCTGTCTTCCTCTAGGATTGGATGAATGATCAAGATTTTTGATGCTTCGAAAAGTATTGGAATTGAGCTCCGTATTCCATCCAGAGATCAATCACCTCTGTGAAATGCATGGCAAATTGTTTTTTCACTGGCGCTTCTAGAGTCTCTCCACTCAATCAATACATGTATGTATGCTACTCCTACGCATGCATAGGTGAATGCACTACCCTCCGCGATCTTTGATCCATATTCATTGAGCCGAGTCATAAGCAGAACTGTTGGCGTTCGGACTGCACTCGAACTACAAATGGGATCTCTGAAAAAATTTCGGTGAATTTCCACCAAGCTGGCTTTCATCGGCCATGTCGGCAAACTCCTCATCGCGTGGGCCAACAAAATACTCACAAGTTCCCGTGGATAAGATTTCAGCAAAACCCGCATCGGTACATCATTCACATGTCTTACCGTGAAGATTCATAACATTTTTGAATCAGCGAACTATATGCGGAATTATATGTATCCAAAAATTCTGAATGGCTTATCTCAATCTTGAACTGTGATGGATCTATTTCTCCCATTCTGAACTTGTCATACAACTTTAACTCAGCTCAAGGTCTTAATCCGCTGAAAGCTTGACTGCAAATCCCAAGTTCTTCAATCAATTGACTTGAACGAAATCAGAAGAGTGTCGGGGATCTGGATCACGGTTTTTGCTGAAACTTTGATAATAGTTTCTCTTCAGTATCAATTCAGCATCAGCTCCCACAGCAAGAGTAGTCTCGTTTCAGCACCAATTCAGCTTCAGCATCAGCTCTTATTACATGAAATGGGCACACGTCTCGGACCCTTATTAACGCATTCAGTCCTCAAAACATCTGTTTATTGATTGGTACATCTGGAAACAATGAGCTGTATCCGTGACTGTGACGGTGACAGCTAGACTCTGTGCGAAACTGAGAATATTATACTGAGATTATATGTCCAAAAAATTGATATTTTGAACCTTTATCATCAAATATAAGAGAGATGGGCTCACGAATCGGCTCAAAACTTGATTTCCAATTGTATTTTAATAAAACATACAATAAAATATTTGTATGGAATATTTTCGAGCCTCTCCGTGGAAACGCGAGGTTATAAAATGGAATCTGCAAGTTCTTGCGATGATGCCCACATTTGGAAGGGTATATAGCGGAGAACGGGGCGGTATTGGACACTTTCTAACCATCTTAAGTTCCTTGTGCTTAGACCGTGCGTTTTGGGATCTCATATCATTTACCTTAGGAAAAAATAATCACAGAATAAATTCTCAGAGCTCTATTCCGCAACTTTTATACTTTGTCTTGAATGCTGATTTCAGGAGAAAAAGGTTCAGTAATGTTTTACAAATTGGCCCGTTATTGGACAAAATTTGAGACCATATTGGATACAACTTTCATGAGGGAACCAACGTGATCTTTCCAAATTGTGCAAGTTTCATTTTCGTTATTCAGGGGGTGAGTGGCGCTGAGGAGCTTCGACTCATCTGCAGTTTCTTAAGATGACGATCAACGAGGGCTATTTTCACCACGATTTTCTGTCCTCTCCGTAACTGGCCCATTGATTAATCCGCAATGACTCCTGCCATCCCACCCGATACTCTTTCGTAAAGTTGCAATAACCAAGCTCCAATTCAATCAGTTCTAATCCGCAATGACTCAAAATCTTCATCTTCTGATAAGTTTCTAGATGTTGGAGTGTTAGTATTAATATGAATGAAGAAATCGCGTGACGTTCAGAAAATTTCGGTATCAAGTGTTTGGGCATCTGCTCGATGATCTAACAGGCTCAAAAAGTTATATCTGTGTTAGCAATTGATGAACGATAGAGTCGGGACCAACAAAGTACATAACCAACAAAGGCTCTTCCAAAAGTAGAGTATCGCTCTCGAAAGAGTAGATTCCAGTGTACAGCAGCGTCCATTACAAGAGGAACACTCGACGCAGAGAGAATCAGAGAGAGGGAGAGAGAGAGAGAGCAGCCGTCCTCCTCAATCGCGTAATTATCAGTGCTCGCGCAGTGCTCCGACTCTCGCTCCGTTGCATCCCAATATCCTTCATAATTAATCGGGCTCGCTGCAGAGCGGGCCCTCTCCTCCCCAACTGCAACTCGGTCAAATTCGACCTCCATACCTACCCAGTACATTTCGCTCACAATGCCAGGACACATTCTCGATTCTCCAGAGCCCGAGACCTCGCCATTATACCCCCTCGAATCGTGAATGGCCCTCGTCCATTTCGTCCACTCGCAAGAGAACCAGAGAGGGTAAAATCGCAGGAGCTCACAGGATCCGCTTGTCTTTTTCTCACGTACAAGGCAACCTATGTACCGGCGTCCATGTAAGAGCTGGCATAGCTTTGAATTCGAGGAAGTGAGAGAAAGAAGGAGACAGAGAGGAGTAGGAATGGTTGGGCGTAATGAACTATTAAAGTCGGGCGGGCTCCGGCCGCATAAAGTAGCACGGCGGAGCCGGCGACCGAGGGATGCGCTTTATTTCACGGGGAGGTAGAGAATGGCCGGGCTCTCGCGGGGATCACCTCCGATGCCATAATTGGATTTGAATCTGAGTTATGCGAGCTCCGCGAGCGGCGCTGACAACGAGCAAGCCCCTCGTATATAAGTTAAACGCTAGGCTTGCCTCTGCCGAGTCCAACCAACACGAGGACTGAGAGTGTGTGCAAAGCTCGCTTGACGCTGCTGCTCCACTTTCTCATGGATTCGTTTTCCGCATACGTGTTTTTTTGAGAATTGAGCTTCTCCTAGTTTTTGAGGGCGTCGCCCAGGGAGTGGCGCTCCTTTTTGTGGATCAGAAGGAACGAGTTGCGAGCTCTCGCGTATATATCGAACGAGCTTGGTACGGCGAGTGAAAAATTAATCGTTGAAATAAAGTTCTTGATAGGTTTTGAGAATTGAACTCTGAGAATTTTTTCTGTATGTGGAGGAGAATTGATCTGCGATCGTTTATCGAATTGTTCCAAATAAGATTCGAAGGATAATGTATTCCGTTGATACCGTAGGTAGAGTTTGGAATGTTCAAATATCATGGTCTGTCCTTTTCTTCTTTGCATCGTTCTCGTAAGGTGGGAATTATATTCAGACGATCGATGGGCGATTGTTTATGCGGACCCATTACTGCTGAATGAGCCTGCAACGACGATGATTATTACATTCTTGACAAATCAAATCCGGGTAAAGCAAGATCGAGATGACCGTGTGGATGAGAATTCATTAGAGATTCGTGTTAGAGAGCGATTTCGTGTTAGATTGAAAATCTCCTAGATTGGCCCATGTTAATTTGCAGAGGGCAAAATTTTATCCGCGTTGAGCAGGTAGTTTGTGTTATAGTCGTTTGTGTTAGCGAGCGGAGACTGTATTTCATTCAATGAGACATTGTACAATGATCAGTATCAAATTTAGCTCATCTGGATGATCCTGAAAATTTTGAATTTTCCATTCATTCTAATGCGCAATTCTGTCTTTTAAGTCTTTCCATGGTAGCTGCAAGACAGATTAATTGGTCAGAAAGCCATTCCAGTAGAGTGTCATTCACATGTGACGATTTATAATCAAACTTCCTATGCAATGAGAAATTCCAAGCTTAGCTAGTGATTTCCACAGACTTCGAATTGAAACAACCATCTCTGCTGTGAGAACTTGAATCCGAGGACCAGCTCGGATGGCATGGATATCGTTTATATCAGAGCAAAAACCGCGAAAGTCAGGGATGACAGAGTAAAACCGACCTCCACTCCGAATACCAAGAATCCCATACCAGCTATCGACATTCCTATCACCAATCGGAATAAAAATGAGCCGATAGGGAGCATTCTCCATTCAAATTTCAATTTCGCGGAATACTCAGGGAAATTACTTTTATCGCAATACGCGCGATAAGACCCAGCCCCGACTCTTGCAATTCATCGAGACAAGCCCTCGCAGCAGCGAGCGCGGCTCCGCGTAAAAAAGATGAAGCAAGCACGGAGAAAGTGGAAAAAGAGAGAAATAGCAAGGGACGGAAGATGAAGCACTTGTTCGATTCGCAATCTCTCTCCTTTTCGTGTACCGGAATAATACCGATTGAATTATGGTTGGAATTTCCCCCCTCTCTAGTATTTGACCTCAATTCATAGAGCCACCCTCATACTTATCTCGCCCTGTACTGAGAGACGATCAACCCCATCTCTCGATCTCTCTCTTTTTGCAGCGCCGTATTCACTACACGCGTCCCGAGCAAACGTGGCTCACGTGACACATACGCATACATACGGAATCATGTAGTAGTACAGGTCAACGTATGTCGCGGCACTGGCTGAAAGTCCGGTTAGGCTTTGAGGTAGTAAATCAAAAGAGCTCGGCAAAGCGCGCTCAAACATGGATCAAATGAGCCGATGAAGAAAGACCGGCTGAATCAGATACGCTGGCCGCTCAAAGTATTACACGCATCTCTGTAATTGCTCTGCTAGGAATTTGGGATTTAGGAAGTGGAAAATGGGACGCGTGACGCTGAAGTGGGAGCTTGAAATTTTTCTGATATTTTCAGGATATCGCGTTTTCTTCACGAATGCATGGGTGGAAAAATTTCTGGAATTGAAATGTATATGACTGAGCGATGGGGTATTCTACTATAGTGGAAAGAGATATGTAATTTTGCAATAAAGATTCAACAGATCCCGTGCTGTGCAGTTGAGTAATTAAAATACCAGAGAAAATACGGAGATACTCACACTGGGAAAATCTACTACGCGCGAGCGCGACGAAGTGGGAGTGAGTTTCATGAGCGTGTATCTGATTTTATACAATTTCTTGAAGTTTTTCGCTATCGTTGCGGAAGGCGCGTCCTCCTATGTAAAATATTTGCAGATTTTTCACGAGATATACGTTGTTAGCCATCTGAAACTCCCGCTCTGGGCGTACCTTTAAGCA
This sequence comes from Eretmocerus eremicus, assembly GCA_030522705.1. Classification (NCBI taxonomy): domain Eukaryota; kingdom Metazoa; phylum Arthropoda; class Insecta; order Hymenoptera; family Aphelinidae; genus Eretmocerus; species Eretmocerus eremicus. The sequence goes on from JAPYYZ010004960.1 coordinate 7,067, forward strand.
ATGCGGATTTCAAGAGGTTTCTATGCTTCAACGTAGAATTCGAAACACCTGAGATGAAAAAGGGATTCAGTATAACATGAAGATAACTCTTCTCATATTTTCGAGAGGATTTTCAGGAACATGCATTCGACCCTCCATGACATATTCTGCACTCGTAGGGTAGTCATGAGCACGAGGTAACACGTATGGAACAAGTCCTCCTCAGGAACAAAATTTGACTCTTGGCTGATGGTTCGGATTGCACGAATCGAATGTCCAGAGCCCCTTAGTTACGCTCCTTGGCAAGCACGCCATCTGTTCTCCGCCCGCCAAAACTTTATTCGTCGCCGAGTCACAGAGTCAAGCACACAGCATCATCTCCATTCACTCTACGTTCTCCTTTAATTTTTCCTCTACTGACTCAGTACTTGCAAGAATTTCAAAAAATCTTCAAGGTTTGAAAGGCCAGTGCTTAATGGTTGCCATTGCCTTGATACACAGTTTGCATACTCATGGAGTACCAATGATTTCCTCACGATATCGAACTCATACTCCAAGGTGCTTATGGTCTGAGTCTCATATTTTGTATATTTGTGAGAAAATGCATAATCTAAAAGAATCTTTCGGATCGAAGCGCGGAAAGGTCAATTATCCCAGGAACTCACGTATTCAGACGAATACGTATCACTTGGATATAGATCAAATCATTCTCTCGAAAGCAGGGATTCAGCTTATGGATTGTTCTGACAATGATTCTAAAGGCCAACTACGATGAAAACATAGTCAAATGATTCTCAAGCACTTCAATAGTCTTTCCACGATCCTGCCATCTGTGAGAGGTACCTGTGATTTCAACTAAAATCGAACGGAGAGTAATTTTCAAAGCAATCTTCAATACACCTTCCATCAGTGGCTCAAAAATCCTTATATAGATGCTAGCCATGAAATACACTCAGATTTCTACACGTCAAATCATACCTCTCTCTTCTTCAACAATATTTTCGAAACCATCCTCTCAAATTCATTCGAGATCCAATCTCCATACTGACCCATATCTCCAACCTCACAAGCTGCTCACCCCTTTCCGCAATATTCCGAATCGCCAGCTCGCATCGCAGCCAACTCACTCCCCAGAAATTCGTCTCGAAATCCCGCAAGACTCCAAGCTCGAGTGCATTCAACACAAGAGTCCAGCTGCACGTATCTCTGAGCTCACTTCGAGCGTCCTCGCTAAGACAACCACCTGAAAGCCCAACCAGACAAGATAGAAAGCCGCGCCGAGCAGAGAGAGATATATACGTCCTCGCACGCGTTCACGGCCCGTAAAATCTGACCAGCAGCTCGTTCTCAAAGCCAGCTCTGATCCGTTTCGTTTGGCCGTATCAGTGCTATACTCTACCGCAGAGCGGCTTTCCAGTGTCACCAGAGACTCCTCTACACACAGGGAGAGTCGAGGCGGACGTGAGCCAAGCTCGGATGATCAAAAACACGTAGCCGGAACCAATTTACTTCTCAGTCATAATCCGGATATAAACGGGTTATACGCTCGAGCTCGCTTTCACCGCGCTCTGCTCGATGTCGGATAGGTCTTTTAGTGTGGGTGTGTGTGTGTGTGTGTGAAAGATGCGAGGGGTTGGTTTTTCGTTTGGCTGTGCGGGGGGTAGTGTACGGAATGGTCTCTTTCTGCTGTCGAAGGATATCGCCGGTGGGACGACGCATTGGATGCGTGGTTTGAAATTTACGGGGCTTCGAGTCCAATCGTGACGCCCACTTTTATCGCCACGGAGCTCTCTTTTGAGTTTGATTCTTCCAGGTGGGAGGATGTCCGTGTGATTCTGGAGCTTTTGATTCTGGGTTTTTCTGTAAGAGTATTATCTTTGTCGGTAGAATTCTAGAAAGACTTTGAAGAAGTTTCCCTCGCGATGAACTCTGTTGTGTAGTGTCGAGAATCGCGAGATCTGCTTTATCCAGGCACCTTCTCGTTCTCGTCAACTTTCTACAGAGTATTAGAACCTGAATCATTTTACTTTTTCGGGCTGAAGAGAAATCTTTCATGAGGTTCTAGCTTTCGGAGAGCTTTCGTGGATTGATTAATTGCGCGATGTTGTGCTTCAGCTTGAAACACTATGGATTGTTCCCCATCGACGTCTCTGAGCGGAAATCGAACATTTGATCAGTGATCTTTATCTGATGAAAATGCAGCTTATTCTGGTGTAGACGGGACTGAGAATTTTTGTTTCTGCAGGGTCAAGGCATTTAGATGTCTGACAACTCATAAATGTGACGAATTCTATTTTAACAACCGCATACCGAATGAAAGTACCTAAATTCAAATATTTCTTGGCTGAAGCATGCCTGCCTTTGGAATATATGATGAGAATGTAGCTGCTATGTAAATCGATATTGGCTATTCAAACGAAACTTGCAGAATTTGATAAGTTCCAGGCCTCTTGAACATTGTTCTTCAGACCACAAGAGTTGGAGAAGCAACTTTTCCTTCTAGATATGGTTGAATACTCGTGAGAAAAGTCATTCTGGAATATATGAGTCGTTGTCTAATGATGGAATGAGGCGGGTGTGGGAGTGACCGAAGTACCCGATGATATTATAGTGTAAGCAATTACTTGGACAGGACAATTAGCTAAAAGGACTTCAATTAATCCATACGCTCGAGAAACTTCAGTAGATATTAAGTTATGATTCAGATATCGGAACGAGATCATGTCCGAGTAATTCTCTCCTCCACTGACAGTCCGACCCAAAGATTAGATGAATGCCTCGCAAATTCCTCCGCTAGACACATTCCCTTACCTGGATCCAGGATGAAAAATAGTAAAGAGATGGAAATTTTTTTAGATGGCTTTCCTATTCCCAAAAAGTTTGGTAATGTTTCTGAACCTGTCTCGTGAATTGATAATGATAGTTTTGAATAACAATGGAAGTTCTTGCGAAATATAATGGGCAGAAATATTGGTAAAGCAGAGCTCCTCTTGGAAACCCTGCTTGAATGTGTATATCTACAGTTCAAAAATCAATTTCATAAGCAAAACACTGATTCACCAATGGGAGGTTATACGAGCCCATTCTTTGCAGAGATCACTATGGAATCACTAGACTTGCACTGTTTCAATCTTAAGAAACAAATATTTGCTCTATGAAAGATTTGTGCATGATTGTTTTTTTAAAGTGGAGAAGGGTCCGATACTCGAGTGTCTAAGAATCTTCGACAGCTATCATCCACAATTGAAATTCACTTTAGAAAAAGATATATAGAAGTATGCATTTTTTGATATTCCGATTGCAAAAAGCTCCCAAGACGTTTGCATTACAAATTCTTACAGAGAGAATACAGCTTCAAAACGTTGTATTAATTTTCCTTCTCAACAACTCATTACACAAAAAAGTACAGTAATTTGTAGTTTAGTGAATAAAAATATGAAATTATCGGATATTTCATTCTATCTCGACCATATCAATGTAATTCGCTGTCTTATCTCAGTTAATAACTAGCCTGATGAATTTATTCAGAAGTTCAGCAAGGAAAGAGGCCATAATATTAGCCGGTAAATTAATGCTCACAGCAATAGAAGAGTTCCGAATCCAAGATCTCATGTAATAGCCCTTCCGTTTGTATCTCACATTAATTCTGGATAAGATCACTGAGAATTATTTTGATGCCACTTACGTTGAAGGTACTTAGACCAGATCTAACCGTCGGAGAAATTGGTCATGAAGGCAACGGAACACGCTAAAAACTAGGCGCCCTTCCTCTGTATGCCGCGCGTCGCCTGAGAATCACTGCCACCTCACGTCAATTCGGCGCAGGCGACGGCGCTCTCTGTCGGCTCACGTCTCGTCCCGCAAAAATCGATGCGGGGTCCGCGGCGATTTTTGAGGCACCGAAGGCGGCTCGAGAGGCCAGGCGGCATGAGCGATCTCCACGCTTATCTTGCCCTTTCCATTGTTTTGATGACGTGGCCTGCATTTTTGCGGTTTGCGGAGCAGATAGCGTTACGATGCATATCCAGATTGTCATGTTGACTGAGTCACGATGAACCAAACACGCCCAGATCCCAAGCCCGCATTAGGATCCGTAACTTATATCGAGCTTTGGTTCTTCCACACTATCGTTCGCTAGTAGCTGAGATGGTTGAATCTCTCTCTGATAAACTTTTTTTTCTCACATATCTCTTCTATACAACTTGTTTCCTGAAAAGCGACGATTTGCTCTTGGATATTCAATTTAGATCAATTTTTGAGCTTGATTTCGAGATCCAAGCTGTTTTTAATCCGGATACTTCATATTTCCACTGTTTGAATTATATTTTTCATATACAATCGCTCACAGTTTTCTTGAAGAAATGGGCGAGACAGAAATATCATGGAATTCGAAGTTTTCACTGAATGATTGGGAATTACAGCAGATTCCATAATTTTCTAGTAAACTTGGCATCAAACTTGAAAAAAGTCATGAAATCTGCTGTGATTCTCAATCGTTCAGTGCAAACTTCAAATTCCATCAGTTACTCGTCTCTCCCATTTCTTCAAGAAAACTGTGAGCGAGTGTATATGGATAATATAACTTCAATAGCGGAGATATAAAGTATCGAAATGGAAAAGACGTGGATTCCCATATCGAGTTCCAGAATTGATCCAAGATGAATATCTATCAGCGAATCATCGCTTTCCAGGAAACAAGTGATACAGAAGAGATATGTAAGGAAGAAGAATTGGCAGGTCCAGGAATCGAACCTGCCTCGTGCAACCGCAAAATTTTCTTGGAGAGGGATTCAACCATCTCAGCTACTAGCGAACGATAGTGTGATATAACGGAAGCTCACTTATAAGTCACGGATCCCCACGGGAGCTTGGGATTTGGGCGATGTGTTTGATTCATTGCGACTCAATCGACATGACAATTTGGATATGCTTGGTAAGACACCTGCTCCGCAAGCTGTAAGAATAGAGGCCACGTCATCAAAACAATGAAAAGGGCGAGATAAACGCGGAGATTGCCCATGCCACCTGGCCTCGCAAGTCGCCGTAGGTGCCGCAAAAATCGCCACGGACCCCGCGTCGATTTCTGCGGCGCCTGCACCGAATCGACGCGAGGTAGCAGTGATTCTCAGGCGGCGCACGGCATAGAGAGGAGGAGGGCCTACTAATTCACGTGAACCCTCATCGATTCGGACTGGGGTTAAAAAACCAGTATGACTCATTACGAGAAGGTCCAGCAAGAATTAATCAAAATCCTGAGGGACAGCACACTAGATCTCAGTCCGTTGTCAAATAACAGAATCGGAGTACTTGATTACTTTCTAGGGATCTAGTTTTCAAAAACATGACCCTTGGGAATGTTTAGAATGAGGGACGATAGAATTGAGGATGTATAATGTAGGAAAAGTGACCTTCTGGACATGCGGATTGAGAAATCTATACCCCGATTGCACTGTCTTAGGCATCATGGTAGTTCCATTTGAATCATTTCTGGGTAGTTCTGAGTACTTTCTTTCCACCTAAATTTCTCTAGACAAAATCCCATCACTCTGACTGTTGTTGATTCCTTTCTACCGAAAAATTCAGGTAATACCTTCCACGCGATCAATCATTTTTTGACAGTTGCCTTGTCGGCAGACAATTGTGCATGATTCTTCCACGACCAGCCAATTTTTTATAGTCCCTTATAATCAAGAAGCTTTGGATGGTCCCTCGAGCATTGTGGATAGTTCATCTCTTCTTCGACGAGTTCAGAGGATTCCCTTTTGATGAAAAATTTTGATTAGTTTTTGCCTCTCAACCATCGATCTGTGCCAGTATTCCTGTATCAGTCCGTGATGTGATTCCTTCGTTCAATGGGCGCAAGGAGTAAGAATGGAGAATATCAAACCATTTCCATTTATTGTTTCGATAGACAGAGCTCACATATTCGTCGTATACAATTTTTCAACCGAGTCTGTCATACCTTAGGTAGCAAAAAGGAAGCATCTGAAAAATAACAAGATGATATCTCCGCATCAGAGTTACATTTTCTAATTCGTATCCTTTCCCGAAGTTCTCATCCTTATGGACATGTGGTGCTGATCTTTCTCACGTCGCTCGATGAATCGTCCTAGTGCCTCAAATGAGCGTGTGCGCACGTCGCAAGAATAGTCTATCTTCGGGTCCCCTCCAAAGAGTTTCTTCGAAGATAGCAAGAAAAGGAGATATTATAAAAAACAAAGCTGATTCACCAATTCAAATCGCTCCTTAGGAATCTCCGCTGGGGATCTTACAACTTCAGGTATTGCTTGGAATGAATGTTAGTTGGATCGTACTTCGCCTGAAGTTTACGCCACACTTCAGGTTTGTTTTCAATGATGAAGCGAATGATTTTCTTTGAGGCTACTTTCTGCTTCTCGGTGCATTTCGAACATTCGGTGGCGACAGCTTCCGGCAGAATACCTAGTTGGCATATACAATATATTTCATGAAACTAAGATACATGCCGAAAGTATCTGATTATTGCAGTTTCGGGATCTTCATTGTTCGCGGCGAGGTGAGTAGATACAAGAGATCTAATTCTAGATTGAAATTCATGCAGAGATATACGTGAACCATTCGAAATTACGAGACAAATTGGGCTATTTGGAATAGATGGGACCTTAGACATGTTATCACGGCCCTTGAAGAACTAACAGTGGAATCAACTCTCTCGAACGCTTGTGACAATGAAAAAGGAAAGTTTGTTCCAAATCGTGAGTTTATGTTTACGACCTCCGATGACTGCTTTGAGACTGGCTTGGAAAGCAAACCTTGAAATCGTCGGAAGAGAGCGAGAATATTTCCGTCCAACTCCAAAGACTGTCCTTTGCCAGTTCACAAACATCTTAAGATTGACGAGACAGTAGTTATGATTCATATCCGAAATTCAGGGAATGTTCCACACAACAGGTGACCTTATCAACTTCCTATTGTTTTTTAACGGTGAGAAAAGCGTGATAGCACAATAAAGAGCTTGAGCTATCAAAATGATAAGAAGTGGCCAGAGTACCGTCCACTGTTTACAAAAGAATTCACTACTGAATTAAATCTTCCATCATAGTTGTAACCATGGATGAGATCCAATTGAGGCCTCGATAGAACCGGCGATTGTGGGATGTAGACTGCAAGTTGAGACCAAACTTTCATGGGCTTATCAAGAAACTTACGTTTGAGCTCTGCAACTTCGGCGATACAACTGCCCTCACCAACTAGACATTTGAGAACCATGTTGAATAGGCGGGTGTTCCCGAGAAACTGGTCAAAATCGACGTTATCCCATTTATTTTTGTACATGGAAGTATCGGCAGAGCAAATGCAAATAAGTGCAGAGCACAAGGCGAATGCAAATAGTATCTTCATGACTGAAAAGTGAAGCGAAAAGGTCTGTTATCTGGCCCTAACTGAACATATATATTCTGCACTAATTGTTGACATGGATTTGAAGTGAGATAGGTATGACCTATGAGGCACACTCGACCTTGTGGCAGCTATATCTCTAGCAAGAGATGAGAGATCCAGGTGGAAATCGTATATGAGTGATTCCGCGGAAAGTGAGATTTTTTAGGACAAACAATGTCCGCGGGTATGATTTGGGGAAAAAATTATTTCAGCCCCAAATGAGTTTCGGGTAGTTAATAGAGTTGATTCTGACATGTTTTGGCACCAGAAACAAGTATCCAGAGTTACGTAGGCTAAGGTGAATCTCAGGGAAAACTAAGGCATGTTTTAAGGGGCCGAGATGGGGACGGAATGGACAGGAACGGAATTGACATTTCGCCTCAAAAATGCTCCTACGGATCGGGAACCAATCCTGGACTATTTTGCGTGAAAATGTTGCCTAATCTCAGCAAATTCTACGAGAAAATGCGTTTTACTAAGCGATACAGTATTCAGGGTAGCGGCACACCGGGGGGACGGAATTGACCGAAAATTTTGTACGCGAGTTGTAAAATCCGTTCAAACTGAGCCGCTCTACCGTATCTATCCAAGCCTGTGGAATCTTTGAATGATAACTTGGCCGGTCCGAAGAGCCATGGTGGAGATCGGGACGTTTGCCGCAGCTACTCGTGCTGTACCAGTACTTTTGGTGCAAATCTCTGGACAAAATGTCGTCTGCCCGTACGAAAGCTGAATTTCAAATTTTGACTTGCAAAATGGTGATGATTGGGCATAGAAGTTAGTGACATTGAATAGGCGCAGTGCTGGTTTTTATAGCGAAAATTGTGTTCTAGACAGGGAACGGAATTGACATTTCGACCCCTAATTTTCTAATATGAGGAACGGAGGCTTCAAAAGTCACTCGAAAACCAACTACGAATTTGGGTATCAATAGAATACACCCTAGAAAATTTTAACCGCAACGATTAAATGTCGCGGAGGCTTCTGGAAGTCTGGGAGAATATGTCTCCGTAAAAGTCCATGAGCCGAGGTCTCGTCTAGGGGACTATGCGAGACTTTCGGTCCTCTCGCGAAAAGTCTGGTTCACTCAGTCAGACTTCTTCCAAGACTCAAGCGAGATCAGAATAATGACGCAAAATCTCCCCTACCAGGGCATTCAGGGCGCATTGCATATCTATCAAATCTCATTCTATGTGACCCTCTGACAACCCATAGAAGCCTATTGGAACATGTACTTTATTCGCTGTTTAAGGAGGTTTCTATTTGTCGAAGGTAGATGGGATCCGCATTTGGAAAAAAATTCGACTCTCTAACTCCTGGCTCTTTCCAAATCTATTGGCGTTTCTATAGATGTTTCTCGACAAGCTTATTCAACTTTTCCGGGGACTTTCAGTAAGAAGTATCCTACTTTGTTAATGGACAACTTCGATATTCGAGATTCGCTGCTTTTCATTCGAGACCGCTGCGTTATATCTGTATCCATCAGACAGATTCCCGCGCCTTGCGTCGTATGTAATGTGTACATGTGAATTCGCAGCTGCTATCTCATTGCGTGCGTAATCGTTTGATTTGATGTATCAAGTGATGTTGCAGACAGACGCAAGCGCTCCGATAGCTCAGTATGGTTATGTGGCTGTGGCTATCGCGTTTGAAAAAAGTATGTCTACTAAGAATTTGACTATGATTGTGGTCATCGTAACTTGAACAAAAAAAAGACCGTAGGTAATCTTGCAATCGATCCACGCGCTGTACCCGTCTGTATCTTTCATAATTCCTTACTTCTTTCATTTCTAACCTCTTTCATGCCGGAGGATAATGATGGAGACCATCGGTCGATAACTCAGCGCACTCAGCGCGCGTCGTTTTGAATTCTCATTCTTTATTGATTCCATACGTAGGATTTTTGAGATGATTTACATATTGACAAACCCATTTTCCCGATTTGAGCTTTAATAAAAGTGTCTTAATCTTCGCGTTGCGCGGAAGTTCCGGGAAGAAATTGGAGCTATGAAATTGATTATGAATAGAATTTTTCCAACAATCACAAATACATTCCGTTCTTTTGAACCATGTCCATTGTTTGTCAATACTCTATAGGACTTTCAAGATAATAAAGGGATGAACTCTTATAAATTCCATTTCATTCATTTCACAGAAAAGGTCATTTCTTTAAAATCTATTTGAAATCTTTTGATCTCCGCGCGCGACAAATTCAAATTAGATTTAAATCAGATTTTAAATTAGATTTTGAATAAAATTTTCTCAACAATTGTAGAATACATGCCGTTGGTATATACTCTGTCAGATGTTTTTCGGCCCGGTAGGATTCTCCAGATGATTTACCGATCCAATTCCTCCGCGTGGATTTTTCCTTAACATGGAGATGTACGTGCCTTCGGAATGTGCTTGTTCAGTTTCTTGCTCGAAAGAATTTTATCTATCATTGACATATTGATTCTTTTAAAATGTATTCTCTGAAGCACGTTCTGATCTCCGCGTGTGAATTCAAATTTTGAATTTGATTCTGAATCAATTATTTCAACAATTGACCAACACATGCCCTTGATATGAGCCTCAGTATGAACTATGTTGAACTGTTGTCGATCGTTTCCGCGCAGCGCGCGCCAAGTTCTGTAGCTTTTCACTTAGATTCTGGGTTGAATTGTCTCAACAATTGATAAATACATATTTTTGACATGAATCCTGCTCAGGAAGGGTAGACTTCACGCGCTTCGTTCCCGAATTCTAGTATTATTTACTCAATTGAAAATCAAGTCATAGCTGCTGTGAGAAGCCATAGCTTGAAATAAGAATCATGGAAAGTCCAAGTGCAGTCTACGAAGCTAAAACCCAGATGATTCCGTTATCTAGCTACCGAGTGTTCGCTGGACGCATGTCATTTTTTTCCCCCATCAGTCCCAATCATTTAGTGAATTATATGCATTTCAACCCAACAGAGTTGAAAAAAAGGAACAGCCCGGCTATAACTCGCTCAAGTCTATGATCCTGGGGGGCGCACCTTAAAAGGTACACCTACCTCATATCATTTAATTTTGATCACAACTTCGGAGGAATTATCAATTTGGAGGATGAATCGAGTCAAAAGAGTTAAGGAATGAAGAGAATGGTCTCACCTGTGTAATGGTCGTAAAATCTAGTTCAACTAGGGATCAATCTTCGCAATATCTACTTACATGCTCACTAATCTTCTTGCTTTATGAAGCAGAGAATATCGCATGTTACTCAGATATCAATCAGTATTCATAAAAATGTGAACTCTTGCACACACTTCCACGCAACACTTGTATAATCATCAGCCCTCACTCTTTTACTTACTTCTCGTTAAAATAGTACGCATGATTAGTTCGACCCCGATTTCTTCAAATATATTCTATTTGCGGACACTCATGAATATTTCATTTTAAACAAAAGCGCCTCGAGATTGGCACATCAGTGCCATTCACTCATGTACACTGTAGACATGGATATTATCGCGAATACTTGCGAATTCCGGAGCTGAAAATCAAAAAACTCAGAATCGAGTTTTCTCGTACGCTTGTTTTGTTCACGCATAGTTACACGTAGAACAAAAATCCATCATAAAGCGTATAGGGGAACTTTTTCTGAAAAAAAGTTACCATGTGGGCATTTCTTTGGAACTTTTAACCCCCTCGAATCTCAGCTGTATATATTAATATTAGCCACCAATCAACTTTACCAGTCTCAATTGCAATGCAAATAAGATGATTGGACCCTCATAAAGAGATATCTATAACTTATTGATCACTACAGTATCGCACAGCTATCCCAACCCTACATGAAAACAGAAGAAACACGACAAATCAGGAAAAGACATATGTGTTCTCTTTCAGTCTAATAAATATCTCAAGGACACCGTGCAACTTCTTGCTCCCTCTTTCGCTATAATTTGTAGATTATAAGCTGAAAAAAATTGGGCCAAGACCGCCCCAGTGTGTTAGATTTTCAGACGAATTCGTACTCCTTCGTAAATTGAGTAGGAAAATCATCAAAGGACGTTTCTCTCAAAGATGGTCACGTCAAGCTCACGCCGTATCACGGATCGCAGATTTCATTATTTTGACGCAAAGTAGAGATGATTGCGGAAATTTTCAGATGTGCTGCGTTACTGTGCGACTCCCTAATTCAATGTGCGAACGGTTCGGAGTATAGTTATAGGGGCATGTCTGATTGGGAAAATACCATTTTACACATGCCACGTGCACGGAAAAAAAAATTTCTGGAACAGCATCAAAATTGGTCAGACTAACCAAAAATAATTAGTTGGCTCAGTGGTAGCATAGCATTTTGTTAAATCCTCCAAAGCGACTCTGTTAAATTGTTAATTCGTTACGATAACAGAATATTATGTTGCTGTACGCATTTCTCGTCGGTTAAAATGACTGAATTCATTCTCTCGCGAAACAACAAATTTTTTTGGTTGGAGTAGCTTTGTCCCTTTTTTCAAATTTCATGGCGTAGAATCCAATGAAATGACAAAACTGATCGTAAGTTATCTGAATCCCGCTCACGATTAGTGAACTTAGTAACACCTGGTCATTCAGGATAGTTTGACGACTCATTTTGAATACCATGTGCACTTGTGCGGCGACTGATGAGATCTCCTCGCTTACAAAACTATGATTAATTCACTTTCAAATGTATGAGACAATAATTCGCCTAATATATTAGATACGATAGATTTGGAATGAATGTTTTTTTGTCAAGTCAAGGTACTTGATGTATTGAATATATTGAGTCGCTGATTTTTGATCACGCTTGACCTCGATTACTCATTTCGAGAGGCTTAATCGTTTCCAAAAAATTGGAAACACTTTGGGTCAAATTACGTAATTGCGTGTCCGCCATCCTAGATGTTTGTCGGGATCCTCTCGCGATCAATCATCAATGAGTTTTATCCAAAAAGTGTCATTAAGAGATGCGGTTTTAGTGATATAAACGATCAGAGGCAACCACTTTGATTAATCGCATTGAATTCATGCGAATATGTGATGTGAGAGTAACACGTGTGTGGAGAACATGAGTCTCCTGTTCAAATGTAATCAAGCCTCACAAGTATGATTATGACGATATCAACTGGATAAGTGGCAGTCGTAATAAGCCACATACATAAAGAAAATTATGTGCCTCATCACTACTCAGTCATATTGACATATTCCTCAGTCTGATCCTGACCGTTTAATAGGCGAACTAGCAGAGAGCACGTCTTTATTTGGATCATGAATTCCGGGTCCAGAGTTTGAGTGGAATGCCAGTAATCAAATATTTGGATGTTGAGCTGCTCAATGGATATTTTGCTTCTGTTTTTCATAAATTCATTCAACAAATGCAATACACAGTTATTTCCATCACCAAGTCTTCTAATTTTCTCACAGAGCAAACTTAAGAGTGACATATGATTGCCCGCTGGGGACACGATGGATTATCACAGGAAATACTGATTCATGACACTTATTTGTCCTCACAAAAATGCACTGATCTGTCATCTCTGCATTGAAAGCATCTAGATTTTCATCGAAGAAGATTGTATCAAGTAATCTACAGTAGAAACTAGCATTCCCTTGTATCAAATTCCTAAGGAGTGATTTATCTTTGTGCAGCTTGTGCATGTAATCTCAAGTTATCCTCAAGACATTCGGTAGCTCGAAAAAAGTTTGGAATGTTTTTCCCAAAGGGATCCAGTAGCCAACAATTTTGCTGATCTCTTTCACGATTTGCCCATTTTGGTATTTTGATTGTTGTTTACTTCCTATCACATACAGCTGTGGCGCGATCAATCCAAATTGTTCCACAATTTTTATACGTTTATACTCAGTCCCCAACTCAGAAAAAGGCTGCATGATTTTCTCAGTAAATGGCGAGTTTAAACGTTATACGACTGGTTCTAAAATTTTGAAATGAAGTAGTAATTTTCCAACAATCTCTTTGAAGAACTTGTTCAAACCCATGACTAAGTCCTTCGTACTGTTCAAAAATCTCCGCACTTGCGCTCTTGGCAGGTGTGGATCTGCGCGCAGCTCACAGCAAATTTCTAACAATAAATCTTCGAGTTCAATGCTCAAATTTTCGTGAAGGGGCCTCATTTCATCATTAATTTCTCCCTGGCAATCTTTAGCAGAACTCGATCGCGCATCGGTTGGCTGACAAGTCTCATTGTTGATTATTCCATTGTTCTCTGTTGCATTGAATGATGATGGCTAGAAATCAGGAGATATGAATGGAGAAATTTGGACCATCAGTCGAAGATACGAATCGAAATGAGTCGTAATGTGCCGCCGGGCAGTCATCGAAGTGCACATTTTGGTTAAGCACAAAATTGAAATGAGTGAATGAAAGAACTCACCCCATTCTTCTTCTTGCTTGAATAAGATTTGAGCTTCTCTGAGAATTTCATGCGAGGGCCAAGCTTTGATATAGAGTGAAATAGAGTGAAGACACCTGCTTTAACGCAACAAGCAACGCCCCGAGATCTATTTCTTCCTCTGCAAGAGTAGAAGAGAGAGAGTTACATTTGGGAAAGCGTCGTTTTGCAAAGATTTATAGAGGAATATGAGCTACATCAAATTTTTTTGTCATTATACAAGTATGAGAGAGTAGAGCAGATGTCATGAATTCACAAACCTTCTCTGGAACTTCAGCATAAATTATCCGAAAATCGAATAAAATGATGTGTCAGTTTTTACAATAAAAATTGTTCGATGAACATATAAATTCATCGCATTGCAGCGAGTTAGAACTTTTGGATCTATTCTAGGGAGATGATGCGTGATTCTACGTCTACAGTTAGAGTGATTGTAAATTATCGGAGGGCTACTGCCTCGACGTGGAAGCTTGCTTTTAGGTTTCGAGGGCGGAACAAAGCACTTACCAGCAAACTTCTCAGCATAATCTGAGAACCCCCACGAGGCCAGCAGCTCTTCTATATTTTTGTAGTCCTCCATGATGAGCTCCGATCTCAAGTCACGATTAACTCCCACACTCGAGCGAAGGATCGTACGCTACTCGTAGGTTAAGTTCCCGGATCACAACAGACTATTTGTCAAATCAACAAAGTTAACTTTGTTACATTTCTCAAATTGCAGGAAAATGGTCAAGTCAACCAATTTTTGTCGTGAAAATCAAGGATTCGTGATTTGTACAAATAGCCAATTCTCATTTAATGATTGAGATAATTTTTTTCCTGTTAAATCTTTCAATGGAAATCTCACAAAATTCTATTTGTAAACTGAGCAAATCTTTCTTGTTACGTGTGGCTGGATTGAGTTCTACGTAACAGAAACCAATTGTGATCGGATGCAGTTATCTATTGAGGCAGCAGAAAATTCAAGGCACGCATCAGGATGGCTTATCCAAACCAATGGACGTTTGAGAATTTTCCAAAAATTATTCTAAATCGAAAAACTTCTCAAATCGTTGATGGGTTATTGGCAACGCCATCATGGATGTAACACCCAGTCGGTGTCGATCTCACGCATCCCATGACCGCCGAGCGGGCGCGCGTGAAACTCGAATTGCCGCGTCTCGCGTCTCGTGGGACGTGAGCTCATGTTCAGAATAACCGGTAGGTAATCGATTAGGAGTAATTAACATAGTAAAATTATTCTCTTGTCGCCTAACCATCGCTCACTATCGGCGGATCTGCAGATCCGCAGATCTGACGATCCACAGATCGTTTGATGCACTAATGCGTCTCAAATAAAAACCCGCCGGAGCTTTGTAGAATCATCAGTCTTTTCTCGTGAGTATGTAAGACTGGATCGATCTCAAATATACAAAGAGTGGAAAATTGAATGTGGGCGCATTTGATCAATCGCAAT
Organism: Eretmocerus eremicus; assembly: GCA_030522705.1. Classification (NCBI taxonomy): domain Eukaryota; kingdom Metazoa; phylum Arthropoda; class Insecta; order Hymenoptera; family Aphelinidae; genus Eretmocerus; species Eretmocerus eremicus. The sequence continues at coordinate 22,321 of JAPYYZ010004960.1, forward strand.
TAATGATCCGCGATCATGAATCCGACGTAACTCGTGAACGAGAGCGGAGACTCTCGCGCTGCGAGAGTCGACGCCAACAGAGCAGGTAGAGTGAACTCGGAGCAGCGCGACAGGGTACATCAATAGCGGCAGACTCGGAAGAAGGAGAAATAGAGAGAGAGGCTCGCGTGGCTCTCCCTCTATTCGCGTCAACCTACTTTCACTTATCGTAATTTGTGAAATCAAGAATGTACCCGGAGAGGCAAACAAAATAATTTTTTTGAGTTCTTCACTTCATACTTCAAGAGCTATCAATTCCATCTTGGAACATTGATGACGAGGTCTATTCTATTTTAATCGTTCCACCATGGCAAAAGTTGGGTTGTTCTTAGGATGTCAGAAAATTTGAAAGAACACAGTCCAAGTCTTTAGATATTACTTGGTTATTCTGAGCGGTTATAAAAATAGAAAAATGCCCTGAACGTTTTCATTTGATCTTAAAAATACTGGAATTATTCTTGAAGGTTTTTAAAAAGTTACGTGTTTACAGTTGTGACAGTCAACGGTGAGATCCTCTCAATGCCAACCACATCAACCATATAACTGTCAAACCCCCTCCCTCCTACCCGCGTTTTCATCTAGCAAGTGAGAATGCTCCACATAAGCTTCAGAGTCAGCTACTTTTTTCGGCTCGCTGTATTTTTCAATTGGTTACTTTCTCAAGAGGTTCATCCGCCATGCGGCATGAAACTCCGGCGGGTGTCCGATATTAATGATTGACAGTCACTTTGGAATTTTCCATTTTGAATGGGATGCTGTACTAACGCCAAATGAAGACCGCCAAATTTGACATAGGACTTGGAGGCAATCATAAGAATATTAGGTCATTTTTCATAGCGAATTGTGTTATCGTCACTTGTTTCTTTATTAAACGTCACACCTACTCTTTTCATTCCACCGAAATAGACGTCGGCTCGAATGTTCCATTTGACTTGTTCAAATAGTTAGACACGTTCTCATCGAACTGGAAATGAATTTGGAGAAGATGGTCGAAAGAAAAATTACTCTGATCTTGGGCTCAAAATATTCTAGAACTCTTTGTTTTTCGATTCACCATCAGTACGATGGTATGTGATATCATTGGGAATCTTCAACAAAAGTTAGTTTCCGTAAAACACTTTACGGAATCTAATCACCATAGCTTCCGAAATCTCATGGAAGATCATGTTTCAGATAAGACTCTGTCCTAGAGACTTAAACAGATGTTTGCGAAATAAGTTATTCAAGACTGAGCTGATGAGGAAGCTGATGAATGATAAAATTCATTGGTATCCATTGGCTCGTCGTCGAAACGAGCAAGAGGAAGAGGTAGGGCGCAAACGGAAGTATATCTACTGTAGTGAGGTGCGGCCAGCGCAGTAATAAAGCGAGATCACTGTTCGTTCTCTTTGGAAGCCGAGCAAGTAGATTGACAAAGGGCTGGGAGATAAGTTCAATCGAATCACTACTCACTTCAAATGCTCCGCGATCCAACGAAATTCTGTCCAGACTAGGATTGTCAGCGCATGCTTTTCTATCCTTATCGCATCGAGGTTTCGAGATGTCCAGAGGTCTTGGCCAGTTTGGTATAGTTTTATCCTTAACATCTAAGAATCTCAGTGGCAACGAGCCATGACGGAGTTTATTATTTTTCACCACCTCATCGCGAGATGTTCTGTTGATGCCAAAGTCCCCTCGCTCCTCCCGACCCCATTGTTTCTCTTTGGCCAAAGTACGTACATATAAATTGAATGTATTGGAGACTCCGCTATGAATTCCTCCCGACACAACAATATTAACAATTCTGTTCCAGACTTGGGGACTCTATACTTCCCATTGATACGGGAGTAGAATTATTGCCCGAAAAAAGAGTGAGACTCATTGGAATTCTTCCTCATAATCTTGATTTACTCATCCTGTCATTCTTTCTTTCTTCATCTCCAGTAGACTGTTTTCGGATGCAAGTCAACATATGTTTGATCTCGAATCCCTTAGCGGTCAAATTTGAACACACCTGCAAAACATGAAATTAAATTTTTCTTCAGCAAAATCATAACTATAAGATTGTTCAAATTATAATTCTCACGCAGCATAGCATTTATCTCTTGATCGAACTTGTCACCCATACAAATAGGATACTATCAATTCGTGAAAGTCGCGCTGGGACTTCCGTGGCCCATGACAGAATCAGGGTCATTACCATCTTGGAGATATTCGAAGGATGTACTCGGCAGATTCATATCCCAAGATTATGAAAGACAGGATCGATACCATACCATCATAAATCATACGTCTTAAAAATGCTAGGTCTCGTTCCAACACAGAAAGAGTGCGAGGAGCAACAATGGAAACCCTGAGTATCACAACAAAATTCATTGAGTTCAACGTGCTGAATACAAGTACAGCTGACTCGGTTTGGGTTGGATACATAATCGGAGAACTCGCGAAACGTCGCTGTGACACTGAGGCAAAGAGTATCCCCTCGTTTCTTTTTCGCTCTCAGCCCTCCTGTTCCCAATACCTATCCCTTCGAGCTCACATTATTGCATTGGCTGGTAACTGTTTGTCTCCGAGAAAGTGCGTGCTTTGCAACAGCCAATTCCCGCCTCAATGCCGTATCCACGCCCATTGTAAATCTGTGCAGCATTCAGCCACAAAGAGGTAAAAAGAGCCCGAGTTTGTATCTTCATCGACATTTTCAGCATTTTCTAAATAGAGAGATGAAGGGAGAAGGATATCGAATTTTTCCACACGGGCTGTGTGAATCTTCCGTGAAGTATGTTTGCATTTTGTGTTTTTCGAATTACGCGAGACCCGCTCATTTGACAGCTGTTTTTTGGGCATTATTCGACGGTAACGATCCAATACTGGTCAGAAAAGTTTCGCGCATTGACATTCCTCCGTTCAGCTGCTCTCTGGCTTATTGGTTCGTGATTATTAATACTCGAATTCCCACTCATTGTAATGTACCTGCATATTCAATCTGATACCATCTGACAACATCAAACTCAATCACAAGCCGTGCCGAATTTGAGAAAATAACAAATGGCACTCTAGAGGCGACAATTTGACGAGCACATACGCTGGTCAATCAGTCTCCATCAAGTTGCAATAGTAGCAAAGTAGTAAATTCACGGCCCAATTCCAAAAAGGACCAAATACCATTCAGACTTTTAGTGAATCGTATTGGTCAGGTCTAGATAATTCAGCCCAAAGATGACCGGTAGGTAAAATTCCTTCGATAATGTGTACGTAGATAGATCTCATGATTGATGCTGAGAGAAATTCTCGAATATATATCATCACTGAACTCATCATTCGATCAATACCAACTCGATTTGTTGAAAATCTAAATTGCGTTTGTTCAATTTCGGAAGGGAGTCGCTAAAATATTTCCCAGTAAACGAAGTACTGGGTGCGCGTTACTGGGGCTCTAATAAGGCAGCCGTAAACTCAGTACGGACGACTCAGCAGTATAATCAAGTCATTAAATTTTTTACCCCGCGTTACTACGAATTGACTGATGTAGTCACCAAGTCTTGTGGGGTTTCTCTGGCCCTGGAACAAGCAACTCTGATTATCAGCATGAATTTACGGTTAATTGTGAGTTTCATAACGAAAGAAAATTGACGTTATTGCGCTTTGGGCAATGCGTCCCATCAAACTCTGCATCACTTTAGAGACCATCAGGACACCATTTGTGGACCATTCATTGTTCTACCCGCATGACCAGCAACAGGGTTCAACACCCGTGGAATAATTATTATTCATCATCGGATTTCCAAAGTCCGCCATTTGTTCCTGCAAATATCGTCGATCGTCACTCGGCGCCGCAACTTAGCTGGGTCTATAGTCTCGACTGCCAGACACTCATTCAGCGCTATACAACTGCCCTTCGTGTCACAATTCTGCGAGGTGGCATCTAGCCTCCGCAAACGATTGGACAACAATGTAGAATCACACGAGAATAGTTCTCAAAAACTCTGCCCGGGCATCCGCTACGTCTTCCAATACGAGTTCTAACATGAAAACAGTGCGTATCTTTTCATAATCTCCCACCTACCGATCTTCATCCCTCTCTATTTGTGATGAAAACGTAGATTCGACCGACCTCGGCGTCAGGCAACGTCAAATGCGCCCCAAAGCAAATTTCCAGAGTTGAAAGCTAACGGAAATTCTATACTCCAAGTGCTTTGGTCTCCGCTTTGCGCTCTCCATTGCTCCACTCTCGTCTCTTTTCTATGATCTCAAACTCAATTAGTTCACGAGTTTGAAGCGTCCAACGGCGGACGTCCCGCGCGTCGACTGCACGAATCAAACTCGCTTACCTCGTGCGTATATACACAAGCGTCGAGGAAAGCGAGATGCGAGCAGGAGGAAGAGGAGAGAGAGGCAGACCGACGGACGAATTCAGGATCAAACTTTCTCGGTCTCTGAAGTTCTGTCGTAGCGTGACGTGTAAACGCTGTCGTGTTTCTGGAGCTGCATTCGCAGAACCACATAGACGATTGGCTTTCAAAGTTGTCGCGGATATCATACACTCATGCTACTCCTCCAGGACAGAAGTGAGGATAACGCGTACGCGTCGTTTGCGAGTTTGTCGTTCAGCCGGTTGCACATGCGGTGTAAATGTGTCACATCAGTCATACGCCTTGAACACGGTATTTTCTTTTTCATTCGCGAGTTTTCCTTCTCCGGATGTGAAAAGTTCATTCGAGTTCGCACCAATCTCGTACTTTTTATTCACTAGGATGAGATGAGTCATCGGGATAGTGACCAATCTAACATTCAGATCAGGGAATTTCGCCAATTACTCCCGTAACTAATTCTGTCCATATTTGCAAACGAACCAAGGTTTCGTGACATTTTTTGTTGAATGCATCACAGAAATCTTGATCTCGGTAATTGTTCACATATTAGAGGAGTATATTGCAACACAGATAGATATCCAATGAAGTTTGATTCTCGAGAAAATAATTATCGCCTCGCTTCGAGGAATGAACAGAGTGCTTTCTCAAAGTCTCATTTTACATAAAAAATACTATAACTCAATGAGCGCGCAAGAGCGCTGATGATACGAGTGGGTTAATTGGAAGATAGAAAAAAGGAAATGTTATGCGTAACACTACTCTGGTATGAATGGAATCATACTACAATATCTGGTCATCTTATATTAGTGTGTGGACATTGGATAACAATTTGAATCGGTCCAAAAGTTGTTGATTGTAGCAGAATCTCCACATATATATTAGCCCAATAGTATTGGTCAGTATTCCAGCGCAAATGAAGGGGTTTCGATCTCTCTGAACTTCTTCGAGTGGCTCAGCGCTCAATCTACTTGATTCGAGTGGATTGAACGCCGAGTCACTTGAAGAAATTTAGAGACATCGTCAACGCGCAATATTTCCGAGCCCAATAAACACAAGAGGCTCCGTTTAGGTCTTTATTCGTGTCTCTGATTTTTTCCTGCCAAGACTCCAACTGCTGGATCGTACTTTAGTAGGAAAAATCAAATATACGATTCCCACATGTTTTTTGATCAATAGTATTGAGCTGTGAATGAAAAGTTCTTGGATAGATGTTTGAAATATTCTACACTCTAATCATTCGGGGGAATTCAAAAGGACCACCGCAGCAAGGGATGCTCCATACTCACGTGTCTCTCACTCAATAGATCCCATCGGAGAAATCCAAGAAGCTTGCTTTTGAGGAATTTTTCTACTTCCGCCAAGATTTACCGAACTATTCACGGGAAAAACTTTATAATTGAACGGAAAAATGTAAAAAGGGACCCTTCAGTCTCTAAATCTATGCGCATGCGTATTCTCATGATTTTTTTCGCGTAAACAACACGGTGGAACTCTTGACCGAAATAGGATTGACCTTCTCGTATTCTCTCAGGCAATTCTCATTAGTGGCAGAGACGTGAGCGTAGTGCTGACCCAGTATTTTGGTTTGGTAGTGCTCCTGTAGCACCTCAATTGATAGTTCTATTCAATATAGAACAACCTCTTTCCAGCCAACCAAGCAAATGCTCTGAAATTTTGAAAATGTTTTGAATTCGATGGAGATGCCTTTCATAAATAGTAGTCGTGATATTATTTGTCAAAGCATAAACATTACGCTCAAAACGAAATTGACTGCGTTCATATTGAATTTGTAACTTTTCCCAATCAGTTCGATGAAAAAAAACGGGGTATTTGATTAATACAAAATTATTGACGAATAGCATTCGCGTCGATAATTGAAACTCCATGTCGTCTCCGGGTTGCTTTTTGCTCCTCGATTGCCAAGTTTTCCTCCAACGAATGACGTTATATTAATTCACCTTGAGTTGACGATTCTAAACGTTTGAAATATGGATTCCTCGTAGGTAATTTGCTGTACCATTAAAAGAATAACGAATTGAAAACCTGATACTCACATAAGTTAAAAAAAAATGAAAACTCAGAGCTTGTGCACTTTTTTCTGCTGGATATACGAAGCCCGATTCTCTTCAGAAAGCAAAATTGAAAATCATTCGACTCGAGTTTTGTCAATCTTCGTTATTTTCATCCTAGTATCTGATATTTAAGACATCAGACTGTCGTTGCAAAAATCAGAATTTGATTCCAAACTGAGCGGGTAGAGAAGCTAGCAAAAAACAGCTCGAATCGTCGAGTGTAACTAATCAATGATGGGGAAAATAAAATGCCTAGTTCAGCTTTACTCGTTGGGAGGATATCAGCAAAGGTATAGCGAATGAATGATAGTTTCCCGAAGAAATGGAAGCATCGCCTCATCCTACCGCATCCGCGGCAAAGCATCGCCTCATCCTACCGCATCCGCGGCATAAGTGATAACTCCATGATCAAAGGCTACTATCAGAAGTCGTAGGGAAAAAGTGCTATCGGAGGGGAACAAAAGGTACATCAGAGCTGGGGTATAATTTTTTTTACAATAGCGAATGCGATTATTATCGGTAATTACCAGATCGGACGATGAGCCAATGATACATCGTTGTATCAATGTTTCATAGCTTTCATTGCTATTTTCACTTCTGTGAACTTTTGAGCTTGGAGAAATCGATGAGAGACTCTTGAACTACGCGAATTCTTCGAACGCATGCTAGTAATTACTGCTCGGATCTATTATACACTCGTGATAAGCTCTACAAATAACCTGGCTACTTCTTTTATACGGTGTTACCGCTGGAAGAGGAATGAAGTTTTCAGTATCGTGCTTGATGAGCGTATGAATCATGAACAGCAAGATCACGAATGCTGGTTTGTAGAGAGAGGGAGATGGATCAGAAACGATTCATTGTTTATTTGTGATATGGAATAGGAGAGAAGTTTGCAGCAACTGCGACAGACTGGCCATATATGGGCAATTCCGTTGAAACTCCGCGGTTTCAGTTCCAAAACTTCATTCACGACAGAAGCTCGTAGGCGAATCAGCAAAGTTCATTTCTCACACAGTATCTTGCCATTTGAGTGGCATTGTTCCTAATTTTAAAACGATCTACGTGATCGAGTTCAATAACTCTGAAATTCCACGGAAGTCTCGATACAAACAGCCGCAATCCTGGCTAATGGTGCTTCTAAGCAATCTCAGAAATTCTAGTAATGGGAGGTCGAGTTTCCCACACCCGATACATTTTTCTATCACAGGATGCACTGAGAAGAAAATTCATCGACACTGTGGTCAAAGTGCGCTCAACAACTAACTGAGATGGGCTTTTGAAGAGCCTATGCAAATACGACTTGCACGAGGTGTATATTGGCTTCTCAGGTGTTCATGATAATCTATGGCCAGCGAGAGATTAATCTTTACTCCTGACAGTATTCTGAGACATACTCCATATTATACAATGGATTCGATCATATGTAATGACCAGAGATAACATATTCGGCAATTTTCTATGATTACCAGAACTAGGCAGCGAATCGCGCCTTTCCAACAACATTGCCCTTATAAATGGTAGAACTCTTATGATCTAATGAATGAGTCATAGAATGCATATTGCATACTGATACATCGACTTGATATGAGTTTCTAAGTGCGAGGCCTTATACCACGATGCACTATGCGCTCTCTTGTGAATACATGGTTACGCAAGGTAGGTAACGTCGTTAATTATTTGAGTTGCTTCTAGCTTATCATGGTGCAATATGATGCTCATTATTGATTCACATACTGTGTAATTTACGCATAACATATTCCAATCTGGAGTAGTGTTGCATCGTGGAAACACGCCAGAACATCTAGGATCGAGCAGAAAACGTAAAGCCAATATAACCATGCATATTATTCATGTATTATTCATATTCATGTACTCGGAGGAAGAAAGCTGATTGAACTGAAATTTGAAGACTCTTTGTATTTCCTTTAATCATTTGAATTTTACCTAATTGTCTCCTTCTCAAATCTCCAAACTGTTTTCGTGTCCCTAGTGAGTCAAATCTGGAGAATGATGAAAAAGATATATGAAAAGATGGGCACGTAAATAACTTGTATGTACTTGTAATTTCGAAATAATGGACGTTCTACTATTGCAAATTGTAATTTCCATCTCCACATCTATGTTAGTGATATACGGTGGCGCAGAATAGTGGATCAAAGGCTCAGAAGAAGCTCCATCCCCAATTTACAAATGAATTTGGAGGTATACCTAAATTCCAAACTATGGCTGGCTGTTGAAAAGATCCTGAGTTACTTGCTACCGGAACAGATTTTTCATTGAATGAATGTTCACAGACACGAGCTACTAGATCTATCCTAGTTACAATCATATTTGATGCTCAAGCTACGTATTGGAATAGGTACAACATAGTTAAGAAAATTCTCACGAATGGCCATGTTGCATCCTCCATAAAATTATGACTCAAAGTTTCCAAAATTGCGAAAACGAATTCATTTGAGGGGAGCCAACTCCTAGATCACTCATATCGAACTGACGAATACCTCCATTACTATAAATCTCATGAGAATGCTCCACCAGCTTTGCAACCGATAATCTTCCGCATTCTCGTAAAATCTTTCAACCTCATCCTTAAGACGACTATATCGTGCGACTCTATTTGTTAACATCTACAATCCTCTTCACCACCCCGAACTTGCAAGAGCAAATGTTTTCATCCTTCGCAACATTGCGCTTACCTCGTGCACCCCTAACCAATTCTCCCACACTCGGGTGAAGCAAAAAAAAATAAGAGAGAAGCGATGCTCGTCCCAAACACAACCACTACCTTATACAACAACAACAACAACAAGCTGCAACGATACACATCCACAAGAGTCCAGAACTCGTATATTGTTGAGGAGACCTCACGCAGTCTTGCCACCGGAGCGCGGCTAATGAGACATAAATAACGACTCGTCCGTCTACGTGCGCAAGCTCTCCCAACCCTGGGGTCTAATGATGCCCCAGCGAGCCCTCACAAGCTCCACCCATTTTCTCTCACTCGTTTTCGGATTTATCGACGTCGCGTACGCCAAGCTCCTCGGTATATACGCGACGCATGAATATTTCGTGGCTATCCGCGCACATACATAGCGTCTCGGTTTTTTACGACGGCTCGAGATTATACAGTCACGGCTGCCTTTTACGGCCTCTGGCGCGAAAGAGAGCTAGCCGCGTGTATAATATACGCGCAAAGGAGTCACTCTTATTGCGAGCGGTGTTGCGTATCGCGAGGCAGGCAGTTGTGCAAAGCGCAAGGTGCGCAAAGTGGACGATCTATTATTCAGGGAGTGTATTCTCGTAGAATTGCGAGCTACGTTCTCCAGCGAGTATTTTGATTCGGAGCTTGCGGAGGTATTTTTGTGAAGGAAATGTTTGATATTGGAGATGAGTATTGGTGACAGGAATATTTTTGGGACCTGACTTTTCTGAATAGCTCGCTAACGACTGGAGTTTCAGAAGATAGAGCCTTTCCGTTTTGGATATTCTGAGGTTTGTGGATGTCAATCTCTGTCGGAGAAAGCTCTGCCGAGTTCTCCGATTTACCTCGGCTTCTTCGGTCACTCGTGCTGGAATATCCAACTGCACAATTGATGAGGATTCCAGGTGAGATGATCATTTGAGCCTGCCAGAGCCCTCCCCGGAAGTCATTGGATGAAGGATGTGACCAATAAGACTTTTTGAGTCTCACTATTGCGAGATCATAAAATGCCTCCGTAAGCTTCTGTAATATTATGCAATGATGATTCATCTATCCAAACGGAACACTCCATTTCCATCGTTACTTGGAAATCCACTGATACATAACATACCCATGGAGCTTCCCATGAGGCTTACCATAATTAGCGCGATTATTATATGGTACAAGCTTGCAAGGCATCACCAGACTCACAACGTCAATAGCGTTCGAAGTTCTCACTCGATTCTCATGAATTCGCAGAAGCAGTGTTTTGAACTATACCTACAATTCGTTCGAATTATTGTATATTATCCCTCGATAGCCTACATCAACAACGTAACCTCGTAATGGCATGTGTGCTCTCATATGTTTGCACAACGATTGAGGAACATGTAAGACTTGAGCCATCAGGATAGAACCTTAGTATGACCGATAATATTGTGAACTCTTAGATCTTGTGTATAGTATATTGCATCACCTCATTTCGTTGAACATTCAGTTTAACGATCTCTTTTTCACGATACACGTTTTTTCACCGTCGATGTTCATTTTAGGCTCAACATTAAAGAAGAATGCTGTATTTTTGGATTCTGGATTTTTCAGCAATGTACAAAAAAGAGCCCTAACGTTGATCGAGAAGCTCAGGTGTTGGATTATTGTCAAAAAATGTGTGAATACTTATGATAATGGAAACCTATCCCAAAATTTATGAATGATTCAGAATATTCCCTTTCATTGAGCCATCGACGGTCGATGTCCCATGTGTTTGGGTTTGTCCAGTTGGTATTGATTAGAAGCCACTCGTTAGTTATCTCATGGCAGTATGACTCGAAAGTGAGACACTCTTCTAATGTGCTTGGAGATTCTCACATGTGGGGAGTTTAAGGGCTTCAAATAACTCTCAATCAATCCTAACCAATTCGCGAGTAGCATTATAGACAGAGAAGATCATCAATGTATCTATTTATGCATATACCTCCAGTGCGAATCAACATTGCTCTCCAGCTATTAGCCTCCGGTCTCTTGCTTGTGTCGGCAGCAGAGTCTGAAGATCAATGAAACTCTCATGTAGGAGTTTTCTTACTTATTTTTCAAAAATTCATTTTACAGAACGATTAGAGGAAAGAGAAATAGTATAGCTTGTTCATTTTGTCCCCCAACAACGGCTACAAAATAATCATGAAGTAACAATGACGAATCTCTTAGCGAAATCCCATTATACACCTGTCGTTATTGTCATGGGTATAATTTTGACGATCGCGGAACGGAATGGATGCTTCGCTACCGCACATGAAAGCTGAGAATCGAGAGAACCGGAGCGATTAATGAAGGTGGTTGAGCGTAATAGCTCACAGAGCTTTCGAGCTCAAGTAAGTACTCTAGTGCAAACCACAGCAGATCGGGCTGTTGGGCTGGCCAACTATCTCATCTTCACTCCGAGGAGTTCTACCATAGTGCATGGCTAATTACAAGGGCCGTTACCTCATTGATGCCTCGTACTCACGACCACAACCGTAGCCATAATATCCACTACCTCGTCAGTTACAGTATCTTACTTGGGGATGGGATGATTTGATCACAATGGCTGTCGTCTACATTCTGTATGATTCTGTTTATGAGATTCAGATGATTCTCTGGTACTGTGATGTGAAATCTTTTTCTTCCCGAATATTCCCGAGTTGTCGGCTAATAACACCTCAGGATGGATCTGACGCTATGAGTAACTCCCTTATACATCTCAGATTATTTCAAACTTAGTACCTTTCCTTCGTTACCGTACACTGGGCCTATTTGGTCGACGTCGAGCTACTTTGTTTCGCTCTCATTTCAGCACTGACGAGCAGAGCCCAGGAGTTGTGGGTAATGGATTTGGCTGGAACTGTAGGAATAATCTTCTTTTATCATCAGGAGATGAGGTTGAACAGTCACTGATGCAAATGCCCAAGTATAATCGAGGTACAGCCCGTGACATCAACATTGTAATTATATCTGTAGATGTCACGTTTTAATGGGTCTATATGGCAAATGCTAGTATTCCAAAGTCTATTTAGAAAGCATTCGGGCATTTACATAAACGGATGGCAAAACTCATCTTGTGGTGCCAAGAGAAGACTGTTCCTGTAGTTCCAGCCATATTCATGACCCACAACCCCTGGGCTCCTAGTGAGTGTCTATAAATTCATTTTAGAGCATTTTGTGGCACATCATCTCAAGATGCCTCGCGTAACCTTCAAAATGAGCCTGGCAGGATGCTCTAGGCCTCTAGAATGATTTTATCAAAACTTGGAGCTAAAATACGAGTGGATCAACGCAACCCCAGATTGGCCAAAATACCCTAACCCAGGGCTACTTTGGCCACGTGGGTAATTTTGAATCACTTGTATCCTGATTGTATAACTTTGCTTACGTTTATCCTAGAACGGGTGCTCATTTTGAAGTCGAATTCAAAAGCTTCAAAATGAGCCCACGACCACGACAGAATACTCCACGATAAAAGAACTTACGATTATGGGTGAAAGACGAGTATTTTTTTTTTCCTTCATTCTTAAGGTGTGAAGATCATCTACATGAGAATTACTTTCGACTCTTCACTTCGTGATCCTCAACACAATATTCCTGTGTCTACGTCTTCACACACGTATTACTTTTGGGATGACGACGACAACTCCGTTGCAAACACGAGACTCCACCGAACCATATAGGCAGGACGATTCAAATTATCTCTGGTCTCATCATCACGTTTATCAGAGCAAGAACTGCCACTGACAAATGCCAACTCGGCAATAATCATCAAAATGTCACACAAAACCCCTGAACATTGACGAGCTGCGCCAGTCATTCTCCACGCGACGCATTTGCTCGTAAACAAAATCCGCAAGCACCGAGTCGTTTTACAGCACACCCCCGACAAAGTCGTCGACGACACTTGGCATGCATGGCGTCGGATGGTCCATGTAAGCGGACGCAATTGCCAGCGACGCGCTTCGACGCTTGAAAACACACTCCATCGCGACCGCACCGTCTCGTTCTCGCGCCATTCTAAAGCATCGCGAAACTCCACCCGCTGTACGATCACGAATGCTCCATACTTCACGCTCTCTCGGCTCGTCTGCTGAATCCGCGACACCTACGAAGATTGCCCTCATGTACGACGGCCCGAATCGTACGAGCTATTTTTCTTTCCGAGGCAACGCTCAACGACGTACATCTGCCTCGAGAATAGTGTCGACTTGCTTTTGTTTAGGGTTGCAGTGGGGCAAGGGGGGCTTGTTATATACAGGGTGAAGCTCGGAATGAGTCGAGAATTTTCCTCTCGTTGGCTCTTGTGCATTAGGGCGTAGTTATTTTTTACGGCGAGACGAGCACTTTGCTGAATTATCACGAAGAAGGAGACGAGGAGGAGACGCAGAGGGTGATGCGGGGTACGAGAAGAGGATGATATCGGTTACGAGCGAGCTGACGAGCAAGTTGGAGAATATTGTCGGTTCTCAGCGGGCTTGTTGGAAATTTCTCGAGTGTCGCGTGTGAGCATGACAAGACAATCGGTGCAAGCTTGCAATATTGTACGCATGTCGATTCATTTCGTCTCTCACTGTCTCTCTGAGTGCGATGTCTAATATCTCGGAGGAGAAGTTTGAGATGGTTATATTCGACGTCTCAGTTTCGGGAAGTTTGAGATGGTTATATTCGACGTCTCAGTTTCGGTGTGTTTGAGCTTGGCGAACAGTTTCTCGCTGGATTGATTGAATAGGCAACGATCGACACTAAAGTCTTGGATGTAAGATTTCTCTGGCTTCTTGTTGAATGTTTGAGTTCTGATGTACGACGCTTTCATCTCGTTCTGCTCGAAAATTTCTCATTTGACAGTCACTTCTTGAAAACATAGGGTTATCGAGCTCTTTTCTGGGACATCAATGATGCAAGTGTGGACAAATTTATTTTATATTATTTTTAAGAACGGAAAGAAATTCTATGTGTAACTATTTTTTGATTATTTTTCACTCCATGCGTGAAGGGAACGCGAGCCCCGGAAATGGCGATAATCGTGGTAGTTGAAAGTTTCCGGCCTTACATCCACAAAATACATGATTGTTGCCATTTTCAGGGCTCGCATTCTTTTCAGCGCATGATGTGAAAAATAATCAAAAAATAGTTACACATAAGATTTATTACGTCCTTTACGATGTATTTTTCAAAATCGAGCTATCTTCATCCAAGAGGAAGTTGCAAATGTATCAATAAAAGGGAAAAATTTAGAAAGGGTATTGCCGGGTATGATGGTGAAAATTGCCCACGAACCGATCTGGATGAAAAAAATACCATTCGATAGAGTATGTTGAGGGGATGTTTTCCAACAATTTTCAGC
>JAPYYZ010004961.1:0-18435 GCA_030522705.1 Eretmocerus eremicus
GCGCACCGGTGCTGCCGATGAAATTTATAAAACATGTCGCGTGCTTGCGACGAGAGCATCCATATAGAGCGTATTTTTAGCCGAAAGCCAGCCCTGCGCGCGGTAGACAGATGCGGGCGCTCATTGGGCGTAGAACCGCGCCGTTCCATATGTATATATCTCTCTCTATCCGTCGAAATGTCGCTTCCGTTGAAAAATGTATAACCGCCAAGTGCAAAAAGCTTCTTTCCATGTGCTTGCGCGTATCGCAAATATACAAGCATTCATTCCAATTTTGTTCAGGCTATATTGACACTTATATTAAAATGTGCTTTCCCACATCTGACAATTTTGGCACGTGATCAACAGCTCACAAACCCGGCATCCATACGTAAAGCTTGCACCCCTTTCGGAAAAAAAGTCAGCTCTGCAACCAACGTGGCAGTGTCATCATATAATTACTACCACGCCGCAAGCGCCCAAACGTGCCAATTTCTGAAAAAACCGATGGAGCGCGAAGAAGAGGCGAAGAAGAGTCTAAACGAGAGCGATGGGCGCAGAAAATCGATGAGGGATCACACAGCATAGTCCGGCACGTCCGTCTAGAGGTGAAATGCGAAAATTGCGCTGAAGTGCTCCTAACAGTCGAAAGCTCTAAGGACGAACTATACCAACAATAAGACGTATAAGAAGTAGTTGCACAATCTGGTAACAACAAGATATTTTAATTCTCGCAGTAGTAGTGGACGGGAATGAGGATGCGAATGCTCGGACGACGGTAGTTTCGAGAGCTTGGGGCGAGCGAAAGTTGAGCTTGAAGCTCCGAGTGGCGAGTTGTCGAAACTCGACGGGTCGTTCGGAGGCCGTCGGGGTGGATTGGCGAGGGAGTTGCGGAGCAAGTAGCGCGCGAAGGGCTTGCAAGTTTCGAGCCTCCCGCGCGAGACTTTTCTTCGAGAGGACTGCCGCTGCTGCTGCTGCCGCTCGCCGTCTGCTTATATTTCTGTCGCGCTCTCCCGAGATTTGACTGAGGATATGAAGCCGGGCAAGATTAGCCTTTGCGTCGCGACCGAGATGAAATTCTCAAGTTGAGCTTGCAGCTTATGAATTTTCTATTTCGCCCTGTTTCCGTATCTCCTGAGAGATTTTTCGCTCCTTTCTAAGGGGAAGATGTCTTATCTTGATTCCATCGAGATGTCATATTCATAGACAGTATGAGCGTGAAAGGGTATTATGCTCTAGCTTTGTAAATACGATGGGAATCCTCTGCAAAATTCTGATGGTGGCAATCTTGACACTTTCCATTTCGAAACGTATTATACGTTTTTCCTAGCTCTCACTTTGATAAAAATGTGCTAGCCGTTTATCTTTTGTATCTTATTGAGTCTGGTATCTATGGATTCAGAAAGAATCGGAATTGTATAACCACGCATGATTCAGAAACAAAATTTCGATGAATTTCCAACCAAATCGAAAATTGTCGGCTCGGAACTTGCGAGTCTCGCTTGAGAGGTCCAACATGGATATTTCCACTCATTGCAAATTCTGGTCAAGATTTCAAAGGAACATCTGCGCTGCGCTCGTCGTCGATAGGGAGCTTTGCGTATCGAACCCGAGCGTATCGTGCTGTTTACAAGCTCAGCTTGCGCTTCGTGTGTGCGGTATGATTTAGTATCTCTCTTGGGCATGCAAAGCTAATAATGACGCTAATGCACTCGAGAGTTCGAAACGTGTACCTAACCAGGTACGGCGCTGCTTCTCTCCGACAAGCAGAAGCAGCGCCCAGAACACGGGGTTAGCGTGCACAATTGCATTTAAGCAGTTTAGTGCGACAGTGCGAAAGTGCTGCTTGTAAATTGTACAAACGGCAGCAGTTTGTCTCTCTATGTTGAGACGTGACTACACGCAACGTCACGCATCGTGGCTTCCAGCTTCTTCGAGCAGCCGTTTGTATTTGCTCTCCAATCATTTTCAATTTTCAGCCAGTCTCTTCTTGAATCCGTCCAAACTTGAATACTCATCGGCTTCTTGTCTGTCGAGATCGTTATAATGCATTTGTACAAACATTGTAGATTCGTCGGATGTGAGAGTGAAATTCAGTGGCCGGCAGTTTTTTTCCAGCACAAATCTACGAAATCATGCTCTTTTCTTAATTACGATCTCTGGAATCAATTCTATCACTGAAAATTTTTCTCGAAAATCATCAATAAATTCATTCCGGGATTTCGCATCAAGCTTTATTGCTTTTGAAAGTGCTGCTTTAAAATGCTCGCGTTTAGCAGGAATATGAGTGGCACTAGGCAAACGTTTTTCAGGCACTCGTAATATTTGAACCGTGATCATGCAGCACATACTGAATCGAGCTTGCAAAGAGCACGCATCACCCCTCGCACCCTATCCTCCCAAAATACTCACATGCTCTTTTCCTCGAGCACCCACGACCATCGCCACAATCGAGAGGTCAAAAGCCCAAGCACTCAATAATCACCTGCCACCCGGAGATCCCGCAAACCGCTCACGTGCCGCTGTATAACGCCCGCAGCGCGCAAGCTCCTCTCGCGCCCATCCACGCGAACACAACGGCTCGCCCATACGACGCGGCTTGCATCATCCTCGCAAGCTCGCGAAAGCCGGAAGCTCTCTCGCGAGCGGTATTTCCTGCGGAGCTTCGCGGGGTGGCTCCTCCTCCTCCTCTCGAGCCGAACCCATGCCTCCTCTTTCTCGTCTCGTGCTTTGCGGGCGAAGAGAATCGATCGTTTCTGCCATGCCTCGCCGCGGGCAACGTCGCCGATATATACCAGACCAGGCCGCAGACACGATGAAATATTAAACGCGCCGCGCGAGTGCGTGCCTACCGACTCTACTGCAAGTATCGCATTATGCCGCTCTGCGCATCTTTGTCCCTCTTTCCCTGCAGGGATTCGGTCTGCGCGATTTTCGACGAGTCGTACAGATTGGCATGATTGGTATTCTGATGCACCTATTGTGGCCGTCTAAGCTTGTATAGCTTCTAACTTTAACGCCTCTACGAATTTGTTACTTTGAGACCTTGAAATTGAGCGAGAGTGCATCCGATTTTGATCGAGTGCAACTGAGCTCTTCCAGTTTTACTAGAAAAGACACTCTGGCGAGAGCAAGAGCATCTGTACCAATTAATACACGATAATTTAGGAATTTTAACATGCTTGGGGCAAAGAAAGCGTTTAATATATACAGTAAAGTGAGATCATTTTTCGAGAAAAATTGAAAAATCACCGTAAAGCTGGCTAGCAAATTCATTAAGAAAATGTCGGATAACGACATTGTTAACTTTTCAAATTCCTTCATGAATTTTCAAGATATCGCTACGACGGAAAGCCACGACGATTCTGGAGGACTGAAAGAATTGGCGCTACTTTACAGATTCGCGATATCTCAAAAATTATTGAAAAAACTCGACAATGTTAGTAAGCATGCAATTGGGATAGGACTCCGGCATGCTCTTCGGTACTTCCGTTGTTCCAAATCACTTAGTTCATTTTCCAACATAAATAACATGAAATAATATACGTAGCCAAGCCATAGATTGTGCGTGCATTCGAAGCCTTAGCATGTGGCCATGATGGTTAGAAGCATCTCGAGAAACTTTTCGACCTATTCCAATAATTTTCTGGGAAAGTTGGTTTTGAATCGATTTTTATTGTTCTGGAAAATTCAAGTTAGAGATGGTGAGGAAGCGAAAAATTATCCAAGAAACGTTAAAATTGTTTGAATCGAATTGGTTCAACTTGGAGTGAGGGGGAAAATAATATCTGTTTGCAGAACAACAAAAGACTTGATTAAGAATTTGCCTCATACAGTGGTGAGCAAAGGAGGGAGAGCTGAAATCGATTGGATGAATGTTTGATGGGTTCAATGGTGCGGGGAGTGGCAGTCCCGATTGCGGCAACACGCTGTTTAGCTGTAGACCTCGCGTGGGAGAGTATACCGAGAGGTACGTACTCGAGTCTACTTATCGTCGCTCATTGCGAAACTCAACGTTCAGGAAGACGTCGATGCAGCTCTGACCACCAGACTCTTCGCGTCGCAAAATTATTTGGAATATACTTGTGCAAGCTGCGGCGCTCTCTCGGGATATACAAACTTGCATAATTGGATTCAGAGCTCGGCGATGCCCTGCTAGGCTCGACTGTTTATTCAGATGGATTCGAGTTGACGTATTACTCTCCGTTTTGAAATTCTAATTTTCCGAGAGCAGTCGCGCGGAGAGCTAGGGCTTCAGCGGTAACGCAGCGTCGGCCTAGAGATCCGCCTTGGCGATGCTGTATTTTATCCGCGACGTTGCATTTTATGCCGAGTGTTGACATGATCCACATTCCTTGCTCACCACCTCGCCGCAAAAGCACCTCCTATACTTACATTTATGTTGATGCATAGGTCTCAAAGTCAGAAAAGTGCATATTCCGATGCACGGGAGACGATCAATCACTCGTTGCATGTGCTATCGATTTTTTATAGTTTCTCATAAATTCCTGAGGATGTGCATTACGATCCTTGCTTATCGTGTCATCAATTATGTCATTCGCGCAAAATGAATTAGTCATCTGTATGGGCTAAGAAAATTTTAACTGCCTCGGATTTTTCAAACACGAACAGTGAGTCATGCTTATTTGTATTCATCGATTTTTTCGTATTTTCACATCGACACTTTTGAAAAAAAATGCTCGTGATTGGAGAAAAGCATACAACTAAACTGTGAGTCTATCTTTTCCACTTAATTTGATATCGGAATCGTGAGGACTGCTTGTAGAGACTTCACGTATAGCTTGGGAAAAATCGTACCTGGAAATCTTGAATCATTGTCATGGAACATACTGTGCAATGCCATGATCTTCTCATACGCAAAAAACGACGATTATTTTATCTACAACAATCGTTACGTTCTCATTATTTTTTCTCATCATATTTTGATACTGAAGTGCCATCGATAAGATTATCGCTCCGAAAGCAGAATCATGAATAATGCGTTCAAGCGATACACCAACTGTAGGCTCAAGAGTACGTCAGAAAAAAGCTGGACTCATGATCAAAAATCTCTAACACAATCAGTCTCAACTGAAAAAGGAAATTCTTTCATCCTCTGCACCGGCGTGCAAGAGAATCTCGTTAGAGGCGATGATAACTACGTACGCGTATGTTCATCCATGGGCCACAGCTGATCGCATTAGTCCCGCAAAGGGGACTGCGCGAGGCGGAAATAGGCATGAGCCAAAAGCACGCGCGCGCTCATTCAAATCGTTAATCCAGCATCAGACGGCAGACGGCAGAGCCGGAGCCTCTACACACTTCCGAGCTTCTCTGATATCCAAGACCGAGTATCGTGTGCGCAAGCACACGTGTATACGCGCGACTGTATACGAGCTTGCGGATCTCAGTGGGAAGAGGCGGACCGTGACGGCGACGACGACGACGACGTGAGCTTGCAAAAGCCGCTCGGGGTGAAAAAGAGGATACGCAGGCCGAGACGACGGAGCCTGACTCGTCGAGATAATGAGAGCGCCGCCGAGACGGAAAAGAGACCCCTCGTGTGGAGGATGGTTCGGCCAAAAGGCCAAGCGTGCATCCGCAAGTACATGAGTACTCGTACGCGCGTGAAAGGAGCATCGTCTGTGGTGCTTTTTCGCGATCTCGAGAGTGGGACGATCTCGTTTGGTGGCGTTAGATTTGTGGCGCGAAAGTTGGCTACGTCAGTCGCCTCGCATATACCTACACGTATTCAGAGCTCGGTACCTTACATGGTGAACTACACTTTCGCTTAAGCAGTGATACTATGGATTCTCGATCAATTATGTTGGTTGACAGATCGAGATAATAGGGGGCTTTTTGTAGTCTGTTCCTCTGAAGCGAGATCTAAGCAAAGCAAGTAAAAAGGTGTACCGAATTGTTTTGCACACAGAATTGAAGGAGCCATGAAAATCAAATTTCATTCGCAGGTTCATCAATATTCAAATATCAGTCTTTAGTCGAATTTGTTTTTAAATATTTGTAGCAGCGTGCACTCATCGTCTCAATCAACAACCCTCTTTAAAATAGGCGTACCATCTTCAAATTAATGGTACCAATGAGATTTGATTGCCTTCCACTGAATTTCTTTAGCATCGTAGAGTTTGAGACAACTAAATAGGAGCCAAGAGTAGAAATCAGGGTATTTGACACCGAGACACCATCAGGAATCTCCAAAGTTTCCCTCTAAAATCTCAAATTTTTGCGCCAATTCGATATCCACCTCAATTATATCTCATCTTGATCTTGAAGATTAGATCACAGTTTATGGGCCAAGATTCCCGCTAAATACGTAAAAGTTACCCGAATTTCAAGTCAGGTTTCAGAATCGAGAAGATTGTTGCATTCCATTGCGCTCGAGCAGTAATCAGGAATTGCTGTTATATCGCGATCATTTTGAAAATCGTGTCTCCATCTCATCTCGTCTCGAGACTCGTTATCAGTGCAAGTCGGACGAGAGCGGCAAACGGCTGCGACCACTTTGCACAGCGATAACCTTCAACCGGCTCTATTTGCTCGGTGCATCGTCAAATAACTACGACAAGCTCTGCAGGACTCTCGAGAGCAGGTATATAATCACAGACGGCTAGAGACGTCGCTTCGAGAGAACTGCGCGTCTCATCGTCACCGCACCAAAAGCCAACGCAACCGCCCATCAAAAGCCACGGCTCCGCGGCACTATCGAGCTCATCACTTGTCGTAACACTGCACACTCCTCTCTATTTCACTCCAGCTCTTATTGTAATACAAAGTCACAGTCATGCAGCATTGGCAGCTTGAATTATCCCTCGCGTCTTGCCACATATCTGAGGAGAGCTGTACGAGTATTAAAAAAGCGCTGTATCACGGCCACGCATATAATATGGCGGAGACAGGTACACCGGATGCAGAGCGAGAGTTGTATCTCCTTATCGAGACGCTCTGCGTTGGTGCTCAACTGCTCGGGACAAGACTCGGGGGCAGCTCTGCCGCATTTGTATGAAAATCGCCGCCTGCTAAGCGAGACCTGTTTCTTGCTTGCGGCTGCGAGCGGAGCTTTATACACCGACGTCTTCTTCGCGTCGATTCTCTCTTCCTACGCGGGGAAATTCAATCTCGTGTGCGGGCGGCTGCTTCACTCGATTCGCGATTGATAGACTTATTACTTCAACCTGACTGCTACCTGTACCGGACGTCAGATAATTTTCGCCCTCGTTTGTATTGTATGGATGGGCGCTAGAGGTTCTCACTAAACACATTGAAACTCGACTCGAGTGGCAGAAAACGATGAATTATCTTAAGCTACCCTTTTATCAAAAATGTCTAGAATTGAAGACTTCTCCACTTTTGTTAACAAACATAGATTTTTTTCAAAATCAGACTCCCAACTCATTTTTGCGGCTCTCCAACGAAAAACGCATGGCGAATTCGTAAATGCAACAGCGACGTATACAACTCACGAACTGCCCGTGTCCCCAAAAGCAGTTGCTTGCACTTTTCATTTACAATGAACTGTCATCGTTCATCTTGATGTAGCTGATATTAAAGAGCGTAAATTTCCCGAAGAATGGTCATCACTCATTCTCCCGAGAATCGTCTTGCTTTGAACGATTCATATTCCAATGTAATGTTCAAAGGAATCGACAAAAACCAAAAAGTAAATTCAGCGATCTATTGAACAACTAGATAAGAAGACTAGGCTATCACTGACGGGGGGGGGGGGTTGATCACAACTTTGGATTACCGATATGACTGAGACTTTGGAAGTAGTCTCCTTTTTTCGTCAAAAGATGATATCTAAAGTCCCAGGGTCTAACGCTCAAATGGTTTTGAGTTATAGCCCCTGGTATTAGTAAGGAAAGTATGTCTGTAGATATAAATTTTCAACATGGGTCTGTATAGGTCATACTAATATCCTGCGCCATATCTCGGAAATTATTGGGCATTAGACTCTGCAGCTCTAGATTTCATCTTTTGGTGAGAAAAGGAGACGATTACGAAAGTTCCAGCCAAACCCGTGACCCGGAGGTCTGACACCTTCCTAGTGAGCTCATTTTATTATCTTAATTGTGATCAGAATCCTGACCACTCACAAAGAATAGATGATAAAAATTTGTTCTGCAATGAATACTGGCTTCTGGGCAATTTCAAAGTGGAGATGAAAAGACTCTTATGGTCAAGTGCGCCAGGTCAAGAGAAAACTTTTAACCTGAAAAAATTACTAGATTTGTCATTGATAAAACATTTTTCATCGTGCGGGAGACTGAAAAGAATCTTATGGAGAAAAAAGAGAAAAACCATTGAAAGGAAAATTGAAGAAAAATAAAAGAGAATGAAGAATAGAAAGGGAACAAAATGGAAATGGGAAGATGGAGAAGGAAAAAAATTATGAAGAAAGGATGTTGTCAGGATTTTTCCTTGATATGACAAGCACACGCAATGAGCTCAAAATATCGAAAGTTGTACTTGCTCCATATGTTGGATAAAATCGGGACTGGGTTGATTGGACGATCGTCGCAAATTATTACCAATGGAGATTCAAGATTCCTGATAATTTGAATGGTAACCCGCCCTATTTGCTCTTCTTTCGTAATGAGTCCATTAGTTCCAAGTCGGATGCATTTCCTAGTAATTGCAGGTTGGCATATCGATGTGGGACGTTAGCATAATTCATTGCTGATTATAATTTCAAATCGATTCGGGACTTGTGCGTCTCTTGCGTATGCATACGCACATAACATGAGGGTACTCTCTATCAGCAGTAGGCGCCTCTTTCAAAGCGAGTCTATAAATTGACTCGGTCCGCGTGGATGCTGCGGTAGTAAGCTTGCGATTCAATTACCTTACAGCTTTCGTACCCGCATGCACATAACGCAGAGACGCGCGAGAACGTGTATATGAGTTTGCGAGACTGAGAGTGGCGCCAAAGTGAAATTTCATATCAGTCAGGGCTGCTAAAGTGAATACGTATACGTATATTCGGGATTCCGTGCGCATGGCGTGTGCACGATCAGTTAGAGTAAAAAGTCACAGAGCTCTGGATGCCTTTGACTAGCCAACTCTAATTAACTCTCGCGCGTCAAGTTATTCGAATATCGTTGGCCTCAGTGGATACGCGTTACTTGCAACAGCCGATGTATCTTTACAGTATATGTACCACGAGTATTTAAGACCAAATAGAACTTTGTCAACATTTCGTTAATATCTGCCTCATGTTTTACGTATTCAAACTCGCCACCTCTTTGACAAATGAGAGTAAAAAGGAACTATCCAAAATCTTTTGAGTAAAAAGGAACTATCGCAAATTTTCTGGCGAGAAAGGAACAGTCTAAAAACTTTCGGTTAAAATGAACTATCCAAAGTTTTCTGGCCAAAAAGACACTGTTTAAATTTGCTTAATTGTAGAGAGCTTTCCATAATCAGACAACTTTGGATAGTTCTTTTTAACCAAAAATTTTTGATGGGATTCTTTCTCGCCAGAAAATTTCGGATATTTTTTTCTTTCACAAAAGATTTTGGATAGTTCTTTTTACGCTCAGCTATAGATTTGTTCACAATAAGGGTGAACACATTCTGAATTTATTCTTATTACCATTGCACACGTTGCTTGCACATTTTCTTCCACTTTGATGACTTTTCAAGTTTTTTTTCTATTTTTTAAGAGATTTTCTAAAATCAGTATCCAAAACTTTGCTTTTCAAAAGGATGGATTACGTTTGGCAGTTTGTTCCCCTCATGGTATTCTGAAACTGGAATCACTCAGGAATCAACCTTTCACAGCCACAAAAAGAAGCTCAAGACGAATTAATTTGTACTTGTGTGCTTAAAAAGTGAAAGAATGGGCTAAGGAGTACCGAAGAATTCAGAGTTGACCAATTTCTGGTCGTCCCAACCACAACGCTCTATACTCTCACTGTCTTAGAGTACATGTAATAATAATAATAGTTAACAGATTCTTGGAGCTTTAACCAAAGCATGAACAGTGTAAGCCCTGAAAAATTTTGAACTCTATAGAATCGAGGGTTGTTCAATAGTTCATCGTGGGCTCAAAGACCCATGCCAGAGAACTATAACCAAAGAGGAACATCCAATGCATCAGAATCGATAAAGCACTCGCCGCGGAACTTTGCTCAGAGTTCAGTTCAGTATGCATCATTGGAATTCATACGCCTCGAGTATCATCCCAAGCGCCGGGGTATTCAAATTCCTCTCAGCTCAGGCTGCAAATTACACCTCATGAAATTCCGCAACAATCGGGCCTCATTTCGATGCAATCTCATCGCAGCCTCGATTCCGCACTCGTTTCAAGATCAATAGGGCTCTGAACCCACCGAGGATCACGTTCCACGTGCATGAAAATACTGATCGCAAAGTCCATAGGCGTATACAACACAGCACACAGCGGCAGAGCACTTATACAGCTCACAGTCGAAGCTCTCTCTCTCTCTCTCTCTCTCTCTCTCTCTCTCTCTCTCTCTCTCCCTCTCTCTCTCTCTCTCTCCCCCTCCCTCCCTCCCGCGCCCTCCCCCCACCCTCCAGCCACAATATTGAATATTTCGCGTACGCGACTCGTGCCTCCATATGCATACACCCTCATGTGCACCAGGAAAAGGTCTCAGGCGTTTTGCAAGTCCATGGGAGCTCTCTTGGTTTGGGTCGCCGCGTGGCGCTTAAAGCAGCAACAATATGATATCACTGTTGCTGCGAGCACGATCGAGTCGTGCGCGTTTTCTCATACCCGCACTCGGTACACTTATTGCAGTTATAATACAGGCCGGTAATGTATAGAAAGGGTCGAGGGCCGCGCGCGAAATGTCAACCCACTCTCGGTTGGCCAATGCTTGTAACCGGGTCCCGTGCGCCTTGTGCCTCGTGTAGATGCTGCTCTCGGATAACAGGCCGCGCCGAGTGGGTTCCTTCTCCCTCACAGGAGCAGCTGTGCAGAGGCTTTGCCTATGCTCTGCCGCTGCTCTGCTTTGTTCCAGATGCTATTACCAGAGAGTACAGCAAGAAACCGAGCTCCACGAGGATCCTACTCGAGAGGATGTCTCGTGCTCTCGTTCAACAGGGCTACCTATCTTTAATGCCACTGCTTGTACCTATGATGAAATTTCTAGGTGCTCTGTCGGGGCTTGTGTGGCTTGGAATATTTGGATCATGTTGGTGGTCGTGGGGTTGGTCCGATGTACTTTGACAAATCTTGGTTCTTGTTACCGCAATTGTCTATAGAAGAAACCAGAGTTTTTGATGAAGGTTTTGGCATGTGCTACTGAATTCTCATCAAACCAACTCAGAACAATACAATACTTTGTTGATTATTCATGTTTCTGTAGTCTTTGTCTTGCTGAAGGACTTCGTGAAGAGCCGAGGTTCCAAGACGATGTTTCTTGCCCCAAACAAAGATTGGATGCACCTCCCATCCATAGATACCACCATTTGCGTTAGGTTTGCGGATAACGTTTCAATTTATCTGTAAGCCCAGGATACGGATAAGTTGGATTGGAATCGTACGACCGACCAATGTGGAATCTATCTGGAGATAAAAGTGTAATTAAGGTGCGCGTACTCATAGAGTTGCCACCTTATGCTTACCTTTGCAAAAACTCCACCGCCACCTTGCAAATTTTCTAGTTTAGTTCCGCTCATTTAGAAGTTCATTAAAAAATACCTTCAAAATATGGGCAAAAATATTGTATGCATCACAGAGGAAACTAGAATCATAATATTGAGAATAGCGAATTCAGGAACCCGTCTTTTAACAGAATCTGTCTATAAGAATAAACCACAAACGCTTAGATAGTAGTCACGGACATATTCAAAACATTCGCTAATTCGATGTACAGGATTTGCTTGTGTTTCCAGCAATTTCCTATGTATAATTGTTGTTGCATTTGTACGCGAGTTTTTTGTGAGCGCTTACCATAAGAGCCTCCTACGTCGTTGAACCTGGCGGTACAAGTTTACCCACGTAACGATCGCTCGATTGTGTATTTCACGCTTGCCAGCTTACTTGCAATAGCACGGAGGCGGAACAAAACGATTTTCAATCCTAGAAATTTATCGTCCCTTCCACCTTATCTCTTTTACCTGTTCGGTTTCTCATCTGTCCGCTAACAGAACTGTTATTGCACAGCCTCCCACAGAGCGGAAACTAACGATTTCATCTTCAAGGGGACAATACTTGACGCAAGTGGGTGTCGAAGTGTATAACATATATTCTCAATCGAGTTTGTAGATTCTTGATCTCATTCGAGTGCATTACAGTGGCGGATGTTGTTATTGCAACGACATATTTATTCTATTACTCGCATAGCTTTTGAAAGAGGATGAGAATTACATCAGAAGACTTCATATTTTCAACCAGTGACCAGCCGTCTGGATAAAGCTTTAAAGAGCAGGTGCCGAGACGTAAAACTTGAGTTTTTTTTTTTTTCAACCAGTGACCGTCTGGATAAAGCTCTAAAGAGCAGGTGTCGAGACGTAAAACTAAGCGATTAAGTTTTCAACCAGTGACTTTGATTCAAAATCTAAATCATAATCTCGTACTCAAATGTGAGATTTTCAAACTTTTTCAGTTCCATGCGTTTGATGATTTTGACATAACTTGAATCTTGTTTTGGAGAGATCATACTCTTGAGTAAGATTGCTTCAGATGAAATTCTCAATCTTCACTCACTATGGGTACACGTTACTAATCTTGAATGTAACCACATGCTCCAGTCATCCTATTCATTTTGCTGAGTCTTGATACTTTCATTTATATTCAATTTCTGAAAGGTTCAATTTACTCCAATAGGCAAAGACCCATTGGAATAATATTTCTATTGGGCACGATGAAGTTGATGGCGGAGCCTTAGCCAAGTCATATAATTCTTTCAATGCATATTCAATGCATCTCTCTCCTGTGAATCTCAACATAGTCATCAACTCCCGTGAGAATGTACGTAATTAGCTATTAATTGAATGTTTGTCCGAAACTTTCAAATTCTACACTCACCTTATTTGAATACTGTTGCTGTCATTGCGTCTGCACACGGAATGACAGTAACAAGTCCTTAGATTTTGAAAATCAAGACCAGCATCAATCTCATGAAATATTCGCCCCAAGCAGCATTCATTCAAAGCTTGACAAGAGCAAACTACGAGCTCGACTTTCCATTCAAATCAAGAAAATTCAGGCACCTAGGTCCAGGATGTAAATGTCTGTCGGTAGAATCTCTTTCACGCCATCTCATTTCCCGTTGAGTCCCAACGAAACCCAGCTCACCAAACACCCACGCAGCAGCCAGGATACGCAACACTGCTTCCTACCCTTGCATCTCTCTCTCTCCATTCACCTAAAGGCGTCAAAAGCCGCACGCGCAAATCTCCATCCACACTCGCAAAACCGAATGGCTAAATCTGATCCAGCGCATCTCATGGCTTCGCGCATACATCTCGGCGACTAATCCATAAGAGTAGCTCTTCACACGCGCTCTTCACCGTATACTTGTATTACCCCTTACGACGAGATGTGCCCGCGCATCTCGGTAAAGTCAGTCTCTCGACTCTCTCGAGAAGCTCAGCTGGAAGCCCACGTGCTTACTCGGCCCCGGTGTCTCAAGATCGGCCAGAGTCGCGCGCGAGCCATCCACTCGAGCGAGGTTTTTGCACCCTGAAAACTCTCTGGGATGTACGCGCTTCTCGGCGTATCGCGCGCTACTTTCGATTTTTTCCAAGCTCCGCCGAGCAGTTGCGGCTTATAGATAGGTGCAAGCAGGCAGAGAGAGCTAATAGAGGAGAGCCGTGAAAAGAGAGGCGTGATTTACGGCGAGCCTCATTGAATCTGCAGGCTTCGGGAGGGAAAAAAGCTCCGGCGATAAGGCCGGTAAATGCCGCCAGGCAGCGCTGCTTCCCTCGTTGGATTTTCGCGTGCTGTGTGTATGTGTGTGTAAAGAGTCGTGCTCTGCGTGGCCCCGCGTTATGTTGGCCGCCGACACTCCGATATGGGCTTTGATAAGCCGCCGCGAGAATAATGAATGAAGCCCTGGGAATGGTGGGTATGGGCTACACGAGAGCGGCCTGAAAGCTCCGAGCGTGACCCATGAGAACTTTTCGCGGCATAAGATATTTGGCTGGTGCGCTGTTGTTTTGTGCTTGGCGTGGTGAATAAATACTGTGGCCTGCGATCTTGAAAAACCCCAAGAAAATACTTTACAATTTTCATTTTGAGCCAAGCTTTCTAAGCTTTCAATAAGGACTTCAGGACAATAAGCGCCAGCAAATTCTTCAGCTCGCCATCTGAATGTCGCGCGCCTCGACAATCAAATATGAAAGCTTCATGAGCGTTAGAATATCGCGCAAGTGGGGAAAAAATTCCTGCGGCGTCTTGCGCGCGCAGCGGATCTGATATTCATGGTCTTGCTTATTTATGCATGGTTCAACGCAGCGGCATCGCGCTTCGAGCTTTGGAACTTTTGCAAACTCTGCCGGCCTGCATCCGAGGTAATAAGCTCTCAGCAGGCTCGTTTTATGAATACAAATTGAATCCTTTCATGCATCTTTTGTGAATATGGCTTTTTGCAACAAGAAGCAAACTCTGCGAATCTTTGAAACTGTTGCAATAAGCTCGCGCTTGGCAATAATAAAGAGCTATCGATATAAATTACCTCCCGATAAAGATTATATTCGTATGAGGGAACGAACGTCTCGTGCAACTAGTTTCTCAGTAGATTCGTTATTCCTCGAGTGTCGCCATCGTTGCTCATCCTAGGCAATTTTAAGACCTGCCTCGTCAATAAAAAAAGTCACAGTGACTCGTCAGTCTCATTCGAACGAAGTAGATCTGGGAGATGAAAAATGATCGGCTCCCTCTGCGACAGCGCTTACAATGCTCGATCGAAGATTACGCGCGTCAGTTGTGGTGCTAGATCGCACGGGCTGATCTGGAGGAAGGTTGAACAGCAGAACCACAAATGAAGCAAATGCTGGCTAATATTGGAAGCGGGTTGATTGCTCTTACCTTGACCACCACATCAGCCGCGTTGCCGTCGTTGAATCGGGGTAAATGCCGAAATCGCCGTTCGACACCCTGACGAATGCTGTTAAGGCAGTCACGGTCGGCACTTGCGAGCACTAGGTAAATAGCTTTTAAGGCCTGATGGATGCCTCGGCTTCCGTTGGAACGTGATGGAACTACCGTATCAAGTCCTTGACCCTCGTCTCACTTTCTGCTATCGAAAAACAAGTTTGCTCAATTTTGGGTATATATGCATGAATCGAAATTTAAATCTAGCTTATAAACGGAATTTTGGTTATCATCACGCCATCTTGCCGTAGATCATACCAAAATGATTCAATCTGCTTTTGTATAAAATAAATATTGATTAAGGGAGTTCCTTTGGCAAAAAATTAACAGCGAGTTTTCGATGAAACTCTGTACACTTGCTCACTTCGAAAGGAAAAAGTCATTTGAAAATTTTTGTGAAGCTAGGGTACCTCGCGCGGAAGTTGTAAGTGTGCCTATTTTGACCACCTTAACATGTTGGCTTATGGAGAAAACTCGACTTTTCTGGAATTAACATGGTTGTAACAGCGATTTTTTGGTGAAACTTTTCTCATAGTTTCATCAGTACCTAAAAAAAACACTGAGCGATATTTTCAGAGGGCCCGGGTAACTTCTTGCTACCGGAAAAAAATAAATTTCGGCAGAAAATCCACCATATATCACGAATAAGTCAGGAATAAGACAAAAATTCGTATTTCGATGACCATTAACCCTCGAACCACAATCTTTGGAGACGTGAAAATTTACCACGATCTTCTTCAGGATCCAACCAAACTAATTATGGAGTTTTATCGAGTTTGGAGATGTCATCGAGAATTATCTCCCCCATACCAGAAAAACCTCCTTAAGTTTCTCAAAAAAAGAAGAAGAAAAATTTCTCAACGAATAACCTGCCATCATATTTGTGAAATCGCTCCTCTAATCCACCCAATCTCGCACGCGATCATCTCAGATCGAGTCTCTGATATACTGTACTTCAACACCTCGCTTCACGGTCCAAATCTCATTATTGCAGTGAACAGTTTTTTAATCCTTTTTGGCCCGTAATGCGCTGCTGGAACCCATGATGGTGGTGGTTCTTGACTTTTGCTCCATCTTCCAAAGCAAAGTGAGATACGAGAGCTCGTTATCTCTCAGTTTCCAAGTGCGATTTCCGCAAGTCCGCGAGCACGTCTTATCTCTCTTGCCCTTCAGCTCATATCCGCATTTTTCTCTATCGCCCACGCGCCCCCGCAAGATTGAGAGGCGATCGCGCGCATCGCGGAGGATAGATAGCGCGCTTCGAGGTGCGGGTGGGCCGATCGACGTTCCTCTAGCGCGAAAATAAAAGGAACGGATTCAACGGGGCGGGGGCAGCCTGAAACTGCAGAAAAAGCGATAGAGAGCTGGAACCAGAGGGAATGGGTCGAGGAGAGGCGGCGTGTGTGCGGAACTCGCAGCTAATGGAGAAATTCCAACACGATCGAGAGCCACGGAGCAGCCGGTCGATGGGTTCCGTACGAGAGCCGGCCGCTCCCCGGTCCTTTCCAATATTCGCGATGACCAACCTGCCCATAGGCGCCCTCGTCTCTCTTGCTCCTTCTGATATCGGATGACATTTCGCCAAGTCGTTTACGTGCGCGCAGCTCATCCCAAGGATTTCTCTCCTTTCTTCTCTCCCTGTCTCGTCTCTTTGGTTTTTTTTCCATCGTCTATCCGTCTCTGGCCTCACCCTTTGTGCGGAAGATGAACGGCTGGCTGCAGTTCTCGGAGACGTGAGTCAAAGGGAGCCAAATGCGCGACGATGAAAGTTCGACTGTCGCTCGAGAGCGCAGAAATGCTCAAAAGAAAAGTTATGATCGATGGATGTGTTGGATGGCGTGGCGCCCCTATATGGACGCGACTTGGAAATAAGATGAATGTCATGTTTCTTCTCGGGAGCGCCTCGATTATGCAAAATCCCTTCGAGATCCATATTGATTTGGAGCTGTGATTTATTCATTGGTCTAATTGATTTCTGATGTACAGAATCAATCGACTGGATCTTTTTGTCTTCGGCAGAGGGCGTGAGAAGATTTATCACGATAGTGAGTGAATGTAACAATTTACCTCGCAATTTACATTGCATTATTGAGTTGGTCCATTTTTGGATTTGTTCAAAGAGAAAAGACCGATCGTGATTTCAAATAATTTTGGGTGGAGGGCAAATAAATGGAACTTGTCCAAGTCATCATCTTCGATAATTTAATGTGGAAAGTGAGTGAGAATTGATCAATTGGATACAGCGAAGTCGATGCAACTCGTAATACCTTTCTGGTATACGAAATACGTATTTGTTGGATGGAAACAGGATTAACTGACCAAAAAAAAACTAAATCTCTTAGTTTTACGTCTCGGCACCTGCTCTTTAGAGCTCTATCCAAACGGATTAACTGACCAAATTGAGAAACCAAAAAAATGAACAAATTGAGAATATAAAATTTTTTTTGTTTTTTTAATCTCCTCTCCCTCCGAATTGTTCCGTCTGCTGGTGAAAGATTAGAATCTCGATCAAATTTTTTAAAGGTTTTTTCAACACATCCCAAGATAATAATCACAGACTATTGGAAATTGATAATCTCCTTTATAATGGACAATACAGTGAATGAGTCAACCATTTACGGTATTTTTCAATCTTTGTTATTTTTTCCGTTTTTTTTTCTTCACATTTGTCGAACAATGGTGTGTTGAACTACAACTTGAGTGCCTAATTGAGAAGATTTGTGATGATGGGAAGTTCCTCGTGAAACAAAGTCAGACAGCTAATAAATCTGATTTATTTGTAAATAACATCAACATTTTATTTCCTTTTTTTATTATTATTAACGCAACCTTAACCTCTTTTGAGGTTATTTTGCGGAAACAACAGATTCAGGTGGGTTCCGAACCATCAAAACCTCTGAAAAGGCACTTATGAAAATTCACATTGATGTCGGCCGAAAATCAAACCCTAGCCTACTGCGTTGAAGGCCGCGGCCTTATCCACTAGACCACGGTGGGTTCCATCAACACTTTCCTCCAAATCTCCCCATTGTGATCGAATCCTTCAACAAAAAAAAGCAATGTAATATCCGCAAGTATGAGCTGGGCTTAAATGAAATTTCTTCATGTTACAGATGCGAGATGAAAGCACAGCCTCAATAGTAATCCTGTCAGCAGTCCAGTATTCTTCATGAATTTCGAGAATTTTGGTGAGTATCTTGACTTTCTTTGAGCGGAGTGTGCCAACTATATTGTGCATTTGCGATACTGGTATATTTGTCTTCAAAACAAAATTCAAATCGTAAGATACAGATAACAGACTGATCTGATAACAAACCATCATTCAATTTTTCAAGTATCTGCATCGTCATTGGGTCGTTTGATCTCGATTA
>JAPYYZ010004962.1:0-10114 GCA_030522705.1 Eretmocerus eremicus
TTGGCTTGATACTTCGCCAGATTCTGTATTACTCACCAGGAAAACGTTAGTACAACTTTGTTAGACGTTCTCTCGATATTTCCTCAGAGTTGTTCTTAGGAATGCGATTATGAAGAGAAAATAGCCTCTCCATCACATGTGTGAACTATGGAGTTTCTCTCAAATCATGTATTTCTCTCCGCGCGGATGTGCTCAATATCAATAACCCTGATCATTATCTTGTCCCGCACTCAATATTCCTCAGCTTATTACGCCAATCCATTATTTCGCCGTAGGCCTACTGTCGTAATACGATCGTACTACTACGATCGTACTACAGCGGCGTACTACGGCCGTAATACTGCGCGTAGTACGGCCGTAGTACTGCGCAGTAGTACGGCCGTAGTACTGCGCAGTAGTACGATAGTAGACAGTAGCGCTACGGTCGTAATACGACCGTACCACACACCTTTTTTCTACCAGGGTTCAGGAGCTGGAACTACCCCAACACGATGTTTTCAATGATTTCTGTTATGCATAACTATTCAATATGATAGAGAGCACTCATCACGATTTGACAAATCCTCACCACTCTGAATAAGCGTGCGTAAAGCACTGAAACCGTGTGTAGAGCAGTTGCTTTTCACTCACTATGTAAGAAGTACTGCCTTATGCACAGTTTTCGTGCTTCACACACCAACTTTACACACTAGCACTATGACGATAGTAGATTACATCACTGAAGGCGGAAGGCGAGTTCGAGCGCTAGGACGTGTTGTCGACCGAGCGCAACGAGGGAGCCATGTCCTAAGGGCCCGGACGACCTTTTCCGCTGGAAGTGATGTGATATTTTTCACCACGAGAGCCGCGAAAAGGGGAGAATATGCACAAGAAGTCAGACACCGGCTGTGTATATACTCCCAGAAATGGGATGTTAGCCCATATAGTGTCAACACAAGTAAGAGATTTGTGGTAGAGATTGCTGCAGTGTGTTTTCATGAGAATTGCCGGCTTTGACTTCCATTTTCTAATATTATGCTGGATCCTGCTGTTACAATGTCGTTGACAGATCATTATGTGATATATTAGGGGCCAATGTGTCTATTATCATGCCGGTTAATGGAGCATGCAGGTCATTTTGGAGGGTGAGTTGGAACATTGATTTACGTCAAAGTAAGTTTCCAGTGGCAATGTTTTGAATTCGAGATGATCGCTGAACAGAGGTATTGGAGGCAATATCCTCTAGCTCTGGATCGTTCAGATTTTATGTACTCCAAATGTGAAGACAAGTTAGCAGCACCAATGGGGTGTTTGGTCGAGCGAGATCAATTGATGATACAATAAAAGCCTATATGTGTGAAAATAGCCGAGAATCATGAGAAATAGGATACTTGACTATTTTCTAACTCTGACCAGAGTGAGCATTTGACAGCAATACTTGGGATTCTCCATATTCTAGGTAGTGCAAGCCTGTAGGAAAATTTTGGTCAGATTTGGTGACCCAGCGGGTGTGGTCTCCCCTTTCGAGTCGAAATCCACAGATCCGCGGAGAATACTTCTACATTCACAACAATATTCTCTTTGGAATCCTACCTTAGCATTGATATGAGGACCAACAATCCAGCACTAGTTTGATATTTGAATGTTCCATTCTATTGTGAAATTACACTGATTTTCGGGAATTCAAGGTTTCCTGGGAGAATGTTAGCAAGATGGAAAAGACAGAAGGAAAATTCGTACTAGCAGCAAAACAGACGTCACAGTTTTGACCATGAATTCCGTTTAGCGTTGACTATTTCATCAATAATACTTCCTGATACGCCCCATCATTCTTCCAATTTCTCAAGATTGCTCTTAGATATATACTATTGAGACGGTTGTCTGTTATGAACTATTTTGCTGTTAATATCGAACTCCTTCGAAACCATTTGATATTGACTGACAAGAGAGGAATACGATAGGTGGAAAAATAATTTTGAGAACTCTGCTTTTCTTCACACGGTCCGGTTTAAGAGAGAAATAAGTTCATGTCTTTGCCCTGATGTCTTCCTTGTGAAAACTTTTCTCCATTCCATTGTACAAGTTGCATAAGTTTCCGTGCATCATAGAGTACTTGTCATGAGAACGATGGGTGTCAAAATCGGAAACTAATTCGGGTCGGATCATTCTTCCGAATTGCATGATTCACCTGAGTTTGATCAACCGCGTATATTCCACTCTGCAGTAGACACTCCACGCTTTTATAATGAGTACAAGATGATGCTCGGAGGTTCATGCAACTTGTACAATAGGATGAGCAAATGTTTTCACAAGGAAAGAATCAAGACAAAGGTAAGAAGTTATCTCCCTCTTTTTAACCCGTTCACTACAGGTCTGAATCTAACAATCAGAAAAATCAGAAAAGGCCTAGAAAAAGAGTGTTTACGTGTCAAATGAAGGAATAATGCATCGCCTTTTTTTGGGAACGATTTAATACAAGAAACTACATGTCCCCCACAGGGGACAAAAGTAGTGAACGCCTTCCCCAGTTTAGTTGGCTTCACTCTTAGTAATTCTGAGATGAAATCACAACGAATACATAGAAACGTATCAAATTATTACTTTCGAGGACCTCCCTCGTCGGAGTCGAGGTCACAGCTATCGTCAGAATGAAACAGTTTGAAGCAATTTCTGCCACGCGTCAAACATAAACTGACGTTACATTTTCCGCATATCACATGAGTCTTCTTCTCACATCCTCTGAGCTTACATCGACCTGAACTCAATACATCCTGATGAATTGCCAAATGACCAGTATTATCATGAACTAACAAGGGTGGAGCTGCTCTTTGATAAACTTTTTTTAGGGGCGGTTCTTCTTTGGTTGGCTTCGACGCATTGCCGCAAACTGAACGAGTGCAATTAGGGATGGTACTCTCGATTACATCTCAGTTATTTTGAGGAGTAATTGATGTACGTAAATATTCCTGAATTGATGAACGTTCAGCAGCAGCAGCTAGATAAAAACGAATTCAAAAGTTTGCGTGATTGCCATAGCAACCAAGTGAGGGAATTCACCACTTTCGTCCCCTGTAGAGGACACTTTTTCAGCGCTCGATCTGAATTTTTCTGGGCTACCGAATGTCATTGTTGCGAACGATATCAACTCTCTCAGGCCCCAAGTATAAAGATCATCAACTTTTTTGATGGTTGAACAAGATTTCTGTTTGTGGGAAAGGTATACAGAGTTGCAAAAATACGGAACTGAGCCGAACCTCAAATCCGCTCTCAAGAAATCAGTCTTACGAGAGTTCAAACCGACGGATGCTCAACTTCATATTTTTTAGCATTAGTTTTTGCATCTCTCCAGAGTGAACAACAATCTTCATGGTTCTAGGACGCTCTGGTTTTAGTCAATCAATTTTAGAGAGAGTGTCCTCGACAGAGGACAAAATAGTGAACGGGTCAAATAACTTCCACGTCAACTAAACCTTCTGGGGTTGATATTATGGAATTCTTCTTTCTGATTTCTTTAAAGTAAACGACTGTCTGAGCAAACACCTGCCATTTGTTCGGCACTGATATGAGAGGGATGGGCTAATTTTCCAACACAAAACCACTGTCTAAGGGAATCTCTGTCATCTTCTCGCACTCGCTACTTGGAAAGATGGATGGGTTTCAGAACCCAACACTACTCTAGAAGCATACCTCTACCGTCGCTTCGGAGTCGGTACTTAGGGGGATGGATCAGTTTTTGCAGCGCAAGACCACTGTATGAACCAACTTCTGTCATCCTCTTGGACTCTGTATTTCGACGGATAGGTTAGTTTTTTGACGCAATACGACTGTGTGAAGGAACTTCTGTTATCTCTTTGGAGTTCATATCAGAGGCATGGGTTAGTTTTCGAACCCAAAACCACTGTCTGCGCAAGATTCTGTCACATTCTTGAAGTCGGTACTCGAACGGTCGACTTTCGTGCGGATCCGTCGGGTCAGGTTTGAGTGAAAGGCCAATTGGGCTGATGAAGATGGATTCCCCAAAACGGATTCGATTCCGTGCTTCAAACCTCTTAGAACATGTTACAATCATCATCGTCTATCGGTTGTGACCCGAAAAGGGATTGAAAATGGCCCCAAAGATCCTGGAGATTGCTAATGTCCGGTTCCTGCGATGGAATACTGGATCTCCGCTTATGATCACGAATTTGAGTACCAAATGCCTCCTTGTGGCGACTCAAAAATACGCAGAATGCATGCTGTGACTGCGAATCTATCATTTGCGCCCACAAGAGGGGTAGGAAATGGCCGCCAAGATGAATGGGGTGGACTCCCGGGCGGATCTGTCTTGTTAGTTTTGAGTAAAAGAGTTAACCGGCTGATGGAGATGGATTCCCCGGATGGATTCGAACTCGAGCCAACTCTCAACCGTTTCGAACACGTTATCGAGATCATCAACTATCGTTCGCGTTCAGGTAGAGAATCGAGGATGGCTGGCAGGGTGGGTGGGAACGACTTTGGCACGGATCTACCCTGCTGAAAATAATTTCCTGGGATCCCGGTGGGATCCGAGTGAGAGACTGGGACCATCCTGGGACCTCCTGGGACCTCCATGGGACCTCGTGATAAGGGACTTTAGGTGCCAAGAGACCTCATAGGACGACGTGGGACCTCATGGGATCTAATGGGAAGCCCATGGGAGCCATGGGTTCATTCTAGGACCATCCTGGGACCTCCTGGGACCTCCTGGGACCTGCATGGGCCCTCGTGGAATGAGGCTCTACGTACTGAAAGACCTCAACGGACGTCGTGGTACCTCATGGGAACTCATGAAAAGCCCATCGGAGCCATGAGACCATCCTGGGACCATCCTGGGACCTCCTGGGACCTCCATGGGACCTCGCGATAAGGGACTCTAGGTGCCAGGAGACCCCATAGGAAGACGTGGGAAACTATGGGAACTCGTGGAGAGGCCATGGGACCCATTTGAAACCCATGGGATCATCCTGGGACCTCCCGGGACCAACATGAGACCTCGTGATATGGGACTCTACGTACTAGAGGACCTCAAGAGACGTCGTGGGACTTCATGGGGCCTCATGGAAAAGCCATGGGACCCATGGGAGACCCATGAGACGATCCTGGGACCCATGGGAGACCCATGAGACCATCCTGGGACCTCCTGGGATCTCCATGAGACCTCGTGAAATGGGGCTCTAGGTGCCGAGAGACCTTATAGGACGACGTAGGACCTCATGGGAACCCATGGGAAGGCCATGAGGCCCATGGGAAATCCATAGGACCATCCTGGGACCTCGTGAAATGGGGCTCTAGGTGTCAAGAGACCCCATAGGACGACGTGGGACCTCATGGGAACTCATGGTTAGCCCATGGGAGCCAGGGGACCATCCTGGGACCATCCTGGGACCTCCTGGGACCTCCATGGGACCTCGAGATATGAGGCTCTAGGTGCCAAGGGACCTCGAAGGAAGACGTGGGACCTCATCTGAACTCATGGAAAGCCCATGGGAGCCATGGGACAGTCCTGAAACTATCCTGGGACCTCCTGTGACCTCCATGGGACCTCGTAATATGGGGCTCTAGGTGCCATGGGACCTTGTAGGGGGACGTGGGACCTCACGGGGAATCATGGAAAGCCCACGGGAGCCATGGAACAATCCTAGGACCATCCTGAGACCTCCTGGGACCTCCATAGGACCTCGTGATATGGGACTCTAGGTGCCGAGGAACCTCATCGGGAGACGTGGGATCTCATGAAAACTCATGGGAAGCCCATGGGAGCCATGGGACCATCCTGGGACCTCCTGGGACCTCCATGGGACCTCGTTATATGGGGCTCTAGGAGCCAAGAAACCTCATAGGAAGACGCGGAACCTCATGGTAACTCATAAATAGCCGATGGGAGCCATGAGACCATCCTGGGACCTCCTGGGACCTCCATGGGACCTCGTGATATGGGGCTCTCGGTGCCAAGGGGCCTCACGGCAAGACGTGAGACCTCATGGGAACTCGTGGAAAGCCCATCGGAGCCATGGAACTATCCTGGGACGCTCCTGGGATCTCCTGGGACCTCCATAGGACCTCGTCAAATGGGGCTCTAGGTGCCGAGAGCCCTCATAGGACGACGTCGGACCTTATGGGTACTCATGGAAAGGCCATGGGTCCCATGAGTTTTCAATGAGGTCTCATGAGATACCACGACGTCCCCTGAGGTCCTTTGGTACGTAGAGCCCCATATCACGAGGTCCCATGGAGGTCCCAGGAGGTCCCAGGATGGTCCCAAGATGATCCCATGGCTCTCGTGGGCTTTCCATGATTTCCCATGAGGTCTCACACCTCCCCATGAGGTCCCTTGGCACCTAGAGCCCCATATCACGAGGTCCCAGGAGGTCCCAGGAGTCCCAAGGATGGTCCCAGGATCGTCTCATGGCTCCTTTGGGCTTTTCATGAGTTCCCATGAGGTCCCACGTCTCCCTATAAGGCCCTTTGGCACTTGGAGCCCCATATCACGAGGTCCCATGGAGGTCCCAGGAAGTCCCAGGATGAACCGAGGATGGTCCCATGGCTCCCATGGGCTTACTATGAGTAGCAGTGAGGTCCCACCTCGTCCTATGGGGTCTCTCGACACCTAGAGCCCCATATCACGAGGTCACATGGAGGTCCCAGGAGGTCCGGGGATGGTCTCATGACTCCCATGGGCTTCACATGGAATCTCATCAGGTCCCACATCTTCCCATGAGGTTCCTCGGAACCTAGAGTCCCATATCACGAGGTCCTATGGAGGTCCCAGGAGGTCTCAGGATGATCCTAGGATGGTCCCATGGCTTCCATGGGCTTCCTATGACTTCCCATGAGGTCCCACGTTTTCCCATGAGATCCCTTGGCACCTAGAGCCCCATATCACGAGGTCCCATAGAGGTCCCAGGAGATCCCAGGATTGTCCCAGGATGGTCCCATGGCTCCTATAGGCTCGCCATGAGTTCTCATGAGGTCCCGTCCCGTCCTATAAGGTTTTTCGGCACTTAGAGCCCCATCCCACGAGGTCCCATGGAGGGTCGAGGAGGTCCCAGGATGGTCCTATGGCTCTCGTGGGCTTTTCATGATTTCACATGAGGTCCCACGTCTCCCTATAAGGCCCCTTGGCACCTAGAGCCCCATATTACGAGGTCCCATGGAGGTCCCAGGAGGTCCCAGGATAGTTTCAGGACTGTCCCATGGCTCCCATGGGCTTTCCATGAGTTCACATGAGGTCCCACGTCTTCCTCCGAGGTCCCTTGGCACCTAGAGCCCCATATCACGAGGTCCCAGGTGGTCCCAGGAGAGCCCAGGATGGTCCCAAGATCGTTTCATCGCTCCTGTAGGCTTTTCATGAGTTCCCATGAGGTCCCACGTCTCCCTATGTGGTCCCTTAGAGCCTCATATCACGTGGTCCCATGGAGGTCCCAGGACGTCCCAGGATGGTCCCAGGATGGTCCCAGGATGGTCCCAGGATGGTCCCATGGCTCCGATGGGCTTTCCATGAGTTCCCATGAGGTACCACGACGTCCCTTGAAGTCCTTCAGTACGTAGAGCTTCATTCCACGGGGGCCCATGCAGGTCCCAGGAGGTCCCAGGAGGTCCCAGGATTGTCCTTGAATGGTCCCATGGCTCCCATGGGCTTCCCATTAGATCCCATGAGGTCCCACGTCGTCCTATGAGGTCCCTTGGCACCTAAAGCCCCTTATCACGAGGTCCCATGGAGGTCCCAGGAGGTCCCAGGATGGTCTCAGTCTCTCACTCGGATCCCACCGGGATCCCAGGAAATTATTTTCAGCAGGGTAGATCCGTGCCAAAGTCGTTCCCACCCACCCTGCCAGCCATCCTCAATTCTCTACCTGAACGCGAACGATAGTTGATGATTTCGATAACGTGTTCGAAACGGTTGAGAGTTGGTTCGAGTTCGAATCCATCCGGGGAATCCATCTCCATCAGCCGGTTAACCCTTTTACTCGAAACTAACGGGACAGATCCGCCCGGGAGTCCACCCCATTCATCTTGGCGGCCATTTCCTACCCCTCTGGTGGGCGCAAATGATAGATTCGCAGTCACAGCATGCATTCTGCGTATTTTTGAGTCGCCACAAGGAGGCATTTGGTACTCAAATTCGTGATCATGAGCGGAGATCCAGTATTCCATCGCAGGAACCGGACAATAGCAATCTCCAGGATCTTTGGGGCCATTTTCAACCCCTTCCGGGTCACAACCGATAGACGATGATGACTGTAACATGTTCTAAGAGGTTTGGAGCACGGAATCGAATCCGTTTGGGAAATCCATCTTCATCAGCCCAGTTGGCCTTTCACTCAAACCTGACCCGACGGATCCGCACGAAAGTCGACCGTTCGAGTACCGACTTCAAGAATATGACAAAATCTTGCGCAGACAGTGGTTTTGGGTTCGGAAACCAACCCATGCCTCTGTTATGAGCTCCAAAGAGATAACAGAAGTTTCTTCATACAGTCGTATCGCGTCAAAAAACTAACCTATCCGTCGAAATACAGAGTCCAAGAGGATGACAGAAGTTGGTTCATACATTGGTCTCGCGTTGCAAAAACTGATCCATCCCCCTAAGTATCGACTCCGAAGCGACGGTAGAAGTATGCTCCTAGAGTAGTGTTGGGTTCTGGAAACCCACCCATCTTTCCAAGTAGCGAGTGCGAGAAGATGACAGAGATTTCCTCAAACAGTGGTCTTGTGTTGGAAAATTAGCCCATCCCTCTCATATCAGTGCCGAACAAATGGCAGGTGTTTGCTCAGACAGTCGTTTACTATGAAGAATTAGAAAGAAGAATTCCATGATATCAACTTCAGAAGGTTTAGTTCAAGTGGAAGTGATTTGACCCGTTCACTATTTCGTCCCCTGTGGAGGACACT
This sequence comes from Eretmocerus eremicus, assembly GCA_030522705.1. Classification (NCBI taxonomy): domain Eukaryota; kingdom Metazoa; phylum Arthropoda; class Insecta; order Hymenoptera; family Aphelinidae; genus Eretmocerus; species Eretmocerus eremicus. The sequence continues at coordinate 8,890 of JAPYYZ010004962.1, forward strand.
CTCTCTAAAATTGATTGACTAAAACCAGAGCGTCCTAGAACCATGAAGGTTGTTGTTCACTCTGGAGAGATGCAAAAACTCATGCTAAAAAATATAAAGTTGAGCATCCGTCGGTTCGAACTCTCGTAAGACTGATTTCTTGGGAGTGGATTTGAGAGGGGATTATTTGAAATGCCTCTAAACGTGGGAGGAAAATCTTGCGTCGAGATATCGCTTGTCGAAGTATAACAAAGATCAACAGCTTTTCATAAATAAACGAAAATGCAGGAGAATGAGCAAATATGAGATTCAGGTGGAGCGAATCCAGATCCATCGACACTGATTTTCTCAGATCTTCTCTAATCACTCTTCTCCCACAACCTCCATGAGGTACATATAGCTATAAGCAGGCTCTCACCAGGTGCTGTCAGATATTGCCGAGTCAGTACTCGTCAGCAACTCAACTTATGACAAGTATTGAAATGAAGATCTTCTATGTTCATATTCAGATAAGTATTGACAGTATTCTATCCTGAAAACTTGATGAATTCCGTTGTACTAGGGCTTCGGATACTTTGTGTGGATTTCTATTTTCGTGTTTCAGGTTCCAGCATGATCATCCAAGATTGGTAGAATTGATAAATGAAAGAGGTAATGACTTCCTTCTACAGTTTTCCCCATCATCAGAACCCAAGAATCTGTGAGAGCCAAGCCAAGCAGTAACAACAAGCAATGGGAGCTCAGAGATGTGGCCCATTGCCTATCTCACCCGAGACATCAATTCAGTCCATGATCTCAACTCTGATGTTGATCCAGAATCTGTTCCTCCCGCAGACTAGTAAAATCTGTGATTGTGCAATAAGAATATATACAAGAAGTCAGACACCGGCTGTGTATATACTCCCAGAAATGGGATGTTAGCCCATATAGTGTCAACACAAGTAAGAGATTGGTGAGAGATTGCTGGAGTGCGTTTTCATGGAAATTGCCGGCTTTGGCTTTCAGTTTTTAATATTATGCTGGATTCTGCTGTTACAATGTCGATGACAGATCATTATGTGATATATTAGGGGCCAATGTGTCTCTTATCATGCCGGTTGATGAAGCCTGCAGGTCATTTTGGAGGGTGAGTTGGAATATTGATTTACGTTAACCCTTTGAGGGGCGGTGGGACGTATACGTCCCACCTCTTCAATCTTGGTTTTTCCACTGTAACTTCACTCTAATGCGTCGCAAAATCATGGAA
>JAPYYZ010004963.1:0-13302 GCA_030522705.1 Eretmocerus eremicus
CCTGCGGCCGCGCACTTCCGCGCACGCGCCCACCTTCCCTTTCTCCTCTAATTTATCGCCCGATTCGAATCTTCGCGCGTGTTTCCGAGCTGTGGATCAACCAATGAGAGACGGGGCTGATGGATCTGCTCATCACTACTAGAGGGTCACTATGCTCCACCATCACGATCGCGCGCGCGTGTGATCTGGGTAGCCACAATTCAAGTTGTTCAAGTTATCTATGAATCAATGATGGCAGATGGAGATCAATGTATGCGCATATATATATATCTACGACATGCTATGGCGACCAAAATAGCTAGACTATCATCGTCGTAGCTCTGCTTATCGTTTCCGATGTCGTTTTTGCCTTGTGTGTATTATTCTGTTGAAGTGCCCGGTTCAAATTTTTGGATGTGGGATTGTGATATAGTCCGAATGCTCTGCCACGATTATTATGGCATTAAATTTACCGATGGACTCATCTCCATTAGATCCAATGGGAACAAAGAGAAGAAGGTTATACACTAAGTTTTACATTGTTTTGTGAGACATGGAAGTGGTTTCCTCTAGATCACCAGTCAAATTATTCTCATACACTATTTGTGATTTTAGTTCATCGCGAACCATAAAACGCAGGAAGTTTGATGACGAATTAGTGGAGACAACGTTCAATCTCCAACCATCAGCTACAGCCACAAAATTGAATCCTCGCTCCCGTACTGTATCATCTTCCTCCGGACCATTGGATATCGTACCACAGCAGTCCTTACCAAGTCCTGTACCGGCACAGGTAACTATGACGTTACCAGAGCGTCCAAACCGCAGGCCAAGTAGACCCAGCGGGTCTAGTAGCGGTGGTAGAAAGAATAAAAAGAGCAAAAGTCATCCGCACTCAGTGAATGCAACAAAGGATCTTGGAAGATGGAAACCAACAGATGATTTGGCTCTCATCACCGGAGTACAACAAACAAATGATTTGAGAATGGTATGTACAAAATCGAAAAGTATGAAAATCAGAATTTCTTACAAAGAATCATTGATTTGGGGAGAAGTTTTCCTCACAGTCTATTTAAATGAACTACAAGATGGTTCTGTTCAACGATGAATTTTTTCCCTAAGAAATATTAATCATGAATCTTCACCCTCATCATAACTACTTTTTGCATTGTGCTTTATGTCTTAATCATTTTTTACGTGTTTCCTGTTGTATCATGTAAATACAAGACTATCAGTGCCTTTAGAAAAGAGAGATACTCTTCATGTTACAGGTACACCGAGGCACAAAATTCTCATGTCGGTTCACTCTACAAGAGATCCAACAGAGGTGGTATGCTTTATTATATGATAGCGCTGTGTCTCGCGTTGCTGTACAGGCAATGAGAAACTTACATTCAGAATTGATTGCTAGCGTACAAGCTAGGACTTTATACAGTAAGAGTGAAGAGGATCTACTAGGTACTATCAAATCGGTAAGTCTTATTTGTAAAGTACGGCCGACCGCTAAGGGATAATTTTAGGAAAAAACGGACTGATAATCTCTATAGCTAATTTCGCGGAATTTTATGACGCGTAATGTTCAGAAAATTTCCAATAAGTATATTTCACCTAGGACACTATTTGTACCGTTTCAATTGTCGGTCGTCAGAGATATTCGAGGCAAACTTGATTTTCCAGAAAGATGACTTTTTACTTACAAAACAGCATCACTGGGAATGCCAATTTGAAATGAGAAGAACAAGGCCGGAGAATGATGTTTTTCTGAAGACCAGTTTTTCGAGATTGAGAAAAATTCCTTGATGTAACGGGTCAAAAAGGTCCTTGGATCTCTATAAATGGATAATTCCGATTTCAGAATTTTGTTCTTGAGCGAAATCCAGTTAGATCTAAGGAATAATTGATAATTTATGATTCTTCAATTCTAGACTTCACTACCAACCTTGGAAGACTTCCAGAAATTATTAGAGGCTAATGCGCAAACCTTCTATCCTGCAAGGACAGCAAAAGCACTCATGGCTCATTGGCAGTTGATGAAACAGTATCATTTACTTCCTGATCAAACAGTGCAAAGTTTGCCAAGAGGCGAAAGTGTTTTGAATTTCTCCGACGCAGAGGACATGATGAACGATGCGGATCTTGTCGAACCAAAAGACGAAGTATTGGATGGTGAACTTCAGATGATCGACAGAAAGAACAAAAAAGAAATTCGGATGTTAGAAAACGAATTGGGTAGATGGCAAGTCCTTGTTGATTCTGTCACCGGAAATAATCAACCAGATTTTGACAACCAAACCTTGGCAATTCTACGGGGAAGGCTTGTCAAATATTTGATGAGATCTCGAGAAGTAAGTTCTCAACCATTCACTGTATTGACATAATTCATGCCTAGATTAGTTATTTAGGACCATAAGTGACTATTCGTAAACGAGAAAAATTTTTTCTGCGTTTTAGAACATGTATCATCTGATATAGAATTGAGAAACGTGTACGCTCGCAGAGCTCTGTATCCTAAAGTATGGGTACTCACTGAAGCTTATTTAAGAGCTTCTAATTTCGATATATTTGATTTTTTCAAATTTCTTTAGCTCGTTTTGAACTTAATTTCAAGGCTTTTAAAGTATGTAGATGTTCATTCAATTTTAATGAAGCGTCGTGCTAGAATAATGAAATGGCTCATTATCGTGGTCTTTTCTCGAGCATTTTTTGAGAGCCTTAATTGATCATTTTTTACATATTCAAAATATAATATCTTTCAGGAGGTAATCAATTGCAATGAGAAACACTCACGAAGTTGAACATATCGAACTCGCACATGCAATAGTTCAAGTTCTATCATACTCCCTTGTGATGTTAACGTTTAGATTTGGGGTTGCGCTATTTGAGGGTCAAACCTGTCAAAAGTACCAACATTTTTAAATGAGCATATCTGTTTCTATCAGATCCGAAAAATCCTTTATCCAACTCTACATTCAAATGTTGGCAGAACTAGAATGCGGTAACCTGATCTGTTCTTTTCGTCAACGCGCTTTGAATTTGAATTAGAGTTTAAATCCCGTGATTAGAAAATGGGGTGGCTTACGTTCGACTATAACAAACCGATGCGAGTAGGGAGATGTCTTTTTGTGTCTTTATTTTCTATTAGGCAATTTTTTTTGGCAATTGTTCGTTTGGAGTTGCTGTTTACGTTTTATGAAACAAGGTGGGTGGTAAAAAAGTTCAATCACTCGCAAATACCACACTCTGCGCAGGGGTTCGAAACCCGCACAGGTTTGCACAGAAAACTAAACTGAGGCGCATTTAGTTGTTATGGAGCAAAAAAACGATTCTATTTGCGGTGTCGAGTCTCAGCAAGTCTCAGCGGATCATTACCTGCCCTGAGGTCAGTCTCTCTTACAGTCGGAGGGCTGGGGATCATAGTTGAATAGGTCTACTTGGGACTTTGGAAAAATCGCATTGCTCCTTCGAAAACTGATGAATCCATGAGGGTCCATCGAGAAAATTCCCTCGCTTATTCTTGCGAATCAGATGGAACCGATTCAGAGCCTTTCAGTTGATGGAGAGCTAGTGACATTCTTAATAATTTGAAATGGTTTTTTATTTTACATCGGTTTGCAGCCGTCCAATCAGAGGCACAGTATCCCTCGGTAATTATGGGTCAACATCTTGGTTAACGCGTAGAGTTCAATTAGCTCATCGCATGTGCTCTCGCGAAGATTGCGCGACCTTAGAGCAAATGAACACATTTCAATTCGTGACTTATAAGTCTTTCTTTATTCAATTTTTTGCCAATGTTACCCGCAATCAATAGCAGCGATATTGGACACTCGCTTCATCTCTTTTCCACATGATCTATGTCGGTCCCTACGACATTGGTTGTTCTTTTCTGACACAAATACATTTTTTTTATCTGTTTAGACCATCTAGCTGGTGCACGAACAAGCTCAAACAGCATATTATGATATTTTGACCGTCCATACGATTTTTTGTAATTACAAAAATACAAATAGCTCCCAAGCCTCTGCAGTACGCAATTGGCCACTTCGATACCTAGCGTAGACCGAGGCTACTTTGGCCGGCGGGACTATTTTGGTCCATTTTGAGATCCAGAAAAGTTTGAATAAATAGAAAAAGTCGAGACAATTGCGCTCTTCAAAATGTAAAAATTGAGTAGGTAAGGGAAGAACGAATTTGCGCCGAAATGAATGATGCATCGTAATAATTCTTGGTCAAAATTATTGCGATAGAAGTCCGATGGCAAATTGTACTCGCCTAATTGGGTAGTTTCCAAAGAGTTATCTTGGAAGTGATTTTTGGGGGATGGATTTGCTCAAATGCACGATGCTTCAGCGCCAACCAATTTCTAAAATATCTAAGTACTTGAAAATCTTTCCCAATGATTTCAATGTCATCTTCTCTTCTTTCCCAGATAACCGTGGGTCGTTCTACAAAAGATCACAATGTAGATGTTGATCTGACCTTGGAGGGACCAGCTTGGAAAATTTCTCGTCGTCAAGGCACCATCCGGTTGAGAAACAATGGCGATTTTTTTCTGTCATCCGAGGGCAAAAGACCAATATTTGTCGACAGTCGGCCGATCCTGGCTGGCAATAAAATGAAACTTAACAATAACAGCGTTATTGAGGTAAGTTTGGGTAAATTATCGACTAACAAAGTTGAACGATTTTCATCAATTAGAAACTCGGGGTGACGAAATAGTACTCGACTCACGTACATATTCTTCAATCAAATTCATTCTGGAAAACTGCAACAAACGCAATTATTGATAGAAAAAACGAATAATTTTTTGATAACTATTCGTGTCCTTGATTGAGAATCTGTAATTTTGTGACTTATGTTCATCTTGAAGTTTATTTATTAATTAATTTCATCACGTGTGTTCATCCATTCACTCAATCGGTAATCAAGTGTGAGTCGATTATTTCTGTATTGAGACTGGAAAAGAAGTTTTGAAACTCATGAAACAGGTCTTCGAGGCGTTCAACTACTAGATGTAGGAGGGATTATGCTTCTGAGGAGAAATGTAATAATTGAGGGTTATTGATGGTATCATTTCAGATTGCTGGATTGCGATTCATTTTCCTCATCAACCAAGAACTGATAGCAGTCATACGGCAAGAGGCTGCAAAATTGAATCTTAACCCATGAGCTGTATAATTTGAATATTTTTTATCCAACTGTACATATACAATTAGTAATTAAGTGTGTTATGCCATTATTTTATAAGCTCTCAAGTCGAGCAAAAGTGTAAAATAGTTTCGAATTAGATGAAACTGTGCATCTTAATTTCAAATTTTTTCAACATGACCTCTTATAATTTATTGATCTGAGAACTAATTTGATGACTGTTGTACTCATCAAAAGTCAAGTATATCAACACTTACACTGTAGCAATCAGTTTTGAAGAACATTTTGATTGTCATGATTGTATTGCTTTGTAGATTGAAAAACTATGTCTGTGTAACAAGAAATATCAGTTTATAAAATGAGAACATCCATTCATTAAAAATGAAATGAGGAAGAGTAATCATCCGCGTTGAAAATCAACCTTTATTTCAAGAATATAATCTGCTATAAACCAACTGTTCCGATTTTGGTATTTGAATCAATGAAATCACTCAAACAATGAATTTTCAAGCAATCTTCCACAATCTATTCTCTGAATCTTAGTATAAAGTAAGACGATCCGCTCGCCAAGTTTTATTTTTAGTCGTTCTAAGCGAGATTGAATCGGGCGTCAACATCCACTAAAATTCAGAAAATTACCGTACGAAACTAGACAGTGTTCTTCTCTTAACAACAAATTAACCGAGCTGATTTCTCATTCATTTTTCCCTATTTTGCACGTGAAGAAATGTTTGTGAGCATACCTGCTTTCATAATCATGGTTAATTTGTCATACCCCTCACATGGTGGATCTTATCAAACCGAAAGAGGTCTGGCGTATGACATCTTAGATAATAGTATCTATAGAAAAATCAGATAATAAACTGCTGACAATATCGTGATTTGTATCATTCACTGCGCAAGCACTGGTATCCGAAGGTTATCGGAAACAACTGTTTCGTTGAAAATTTCTTGAACAAATTTCATTAAAAACTATTTCAAAACTTCTTAATCTTAGCGTAATATTATCAATCATTTGATACATAGATCATTGAGAGATGCGAAATTTTAGGAGGGAAAAATTTGGCCTCGTAACCAGTAAAATATCAACATAGGGTGGTGATACATTTCAGGACAATTACAATGATTATGTACAAATTTCCCGTAGGTCAACAACGCTATGTTGTACGATCATTTCTCAACCAAAATGCGGAGAGCTTGGCGCTTGGAGCAAAATTGTCTCTCGCTCAGGGCTGGAAAATCCGATTCAGAATTCGCTGATGGCTTTTTCTTTGTACACATTCCTCTCAAATATTCATACAGAGCTCGTTACAACTAATTATTTTGTATAACTAGTTGACATCACTCATATTAGTATTTGAGATTGACATCTTCATAAAGAGCTGAATAGAACACATGTGACTGTCCTTACCGCCCTCTCAAAATTACAAAGCAAATTCAGTGAAAAAATACGGGAAATCGAGAGATAACTTAACAATCTTCATTAGAAGTAATAAATGATAACAAACCTATGGCAGCATAACATCTCAGAATTAGAAATTGCTTTAACTAGGGTTTGATTAAGATGAATCTTTGTTAAATATTTTTCACAAATATCTTGTACAATAGCATGCTTCAGATGATTTGCGTCAAAATTCTGACTGTTTTTCTTCGGAGTCCGCAATGTTGCGTGAAAAAGATACACAAACCAGTGCGATATTGCTACATGAAATCATCATATTCATTGTCATATGAACCAAAATCATTGTAATCGCCATCACCTTCAATCTTCAATTTCGCTTTGCCTTTGCCCTTGTTCTTCTTCAACTTCTCTTTTTCCATTTTCAATTTTTCTGTGTATAAACTTTCTATCGTGGTTTTCACTTTTCGCAATGACGTAGCAGAGACTGAAAATACAGAGGATTATTAGGTTGAAGAAGAATTATTTCAAACACTTTTAACTTAAAAAACTGCAACTGCTTGACTTGAAATAAGCCTAAGAATCGAAGAGGAGATGGATCAGATTGTTAAAACATCTTTAAAATAAGCTACTATCAACTTGACCGGGCATGATGAGTAAGTTCCATACTTGATCCATCTACGGATACCGACTCTGTAGGTATCTCATCACTCTACACGATGAACTTGAAGAAATTTGTTTCTGACTATCGCGCAGTTATCATTTTTTGATCCAATCAGCATACCGAGAAAACGGCCAGATAACGAGTTTTAATATTTCAAATCACGGCCAGAAACAAAAGCGTGGTGTAAGAAATGAGATATTCTAATCAATTGAATTACTCAAATTCATATAAAATATACGGATTCATAATTGATCATATTTCTACTTACGAGTTAAGGCTATGTTCTTAACTAAATCCTCAGCAAATGTTGGATAATCCGCAAGCTTATTGAACAGACTAATTTTTGTTATCAAAGCATCTCCAAAATCTTTGAATTCTTCGGCGTTAGTTGGGACCATTGCATCAAGACCCGTAGATCCTTCAGACACTCCTTAAACGAAAGAAATTAGAATAAACATCAGTAAAACGTCTTTGTCAACTTGTAAAATGGTACCATGACCCACTGAATAGTTGGATGATTTTTAAAATGTTTAGAGTGAACCTTCAAACAACTGAATAGGTCTCATCTCAAAATCCGATCAATAATTGGATCAAGATTCTGATAATTTTCATTTCCCATCTCAACGACGTTGCGAGCTTTCTCGGACATTTCCAATTTTCATAATCCAAGAATAGAGGAACTCTTTTAGGAAACATGTATAAATTACGGAAGATGCATAACAATTCTCGGACCTTCATCAAATAACAGATGTAGAATTTGAAAAAAGACGAAATAAGAGTCATTCAAAATCAGGGAAGCGATCACGATTTTGTTGTGGTGAAAGGCTTGATCTTCATGAGGTTATTGAAGAACTAAATTGGACACAACGGCTTGTTTTTATGAAATATTAAATTTTATTAGAATACATCAACATTGATCAATTCAATCATATCTTTATAGCCATTGATAGTGGACTGAATTGCTAGTCATTACTTAAAATGTACAAATTTTTTTAAAACTCAATTAGAATATTGAGTATATCAAGTTGCATTGGTTCAGCTAAAAATTAAATATTTACATCAAACGGAATTTGATTTTGTCAAAAAGTCATAGGATTTTGTTCACCAAAATAGAAGTCTTCAGTATCTCTAATCACTGTGGGTATGAAATTCCAAAGGTGATTCCCGCGTACTGAGCAACTCACAATGGTTCATGCATCTTTCATCCCATTGGCGCTCAACATTTTAAAACATCTACTCACTAGGCCTTGTACCTTGATGAAATTAGTCATCTTGAATTTTTTCAATAGAACTATTCCTATTATCAAGAATGGTGTTTTCTCGCGTGAATCGAGTAATGCATATTTTTGTAGCCAATGATGAACAATTAGGAGAGCCAGGAGGTATCTTCTTTGTCAAGATTTATACGCATTCATTGAAAAAAATTTCAAATTAATCGGATCACCATACTGCATCAAGTGCGTGGATTTCAGATACTACGCATGCTATATGAGATAAATATTCATTTATCGTGAGCTGCTCAGTCTGTAAAAATCACCTGTCGCATTTCTTCAACTAGAATTTGATACTAGCATAAGAAAATTTCAAGCTCATTTTATGACCATTCACCGTTGTGCCAATCTTACATAAACTAATGGCCTTGTGGCTGAGTCCGAGGTTCAAGGATTGAATCTATATGTTAGAACAGAGGTTATTCTGATCTAAAAATTGTATCATTCTGACAAGAGAATTACGAAAGGTTTGACAGGGCTCATATCCAAAAGAAAAGCGGACCATGAATCTACACGAAGCTTACTTCTATCTTCATAAACGAAATTTACACAAAAATTACGTGTCTTACAAACAGGAATTAATCTCAAATGACAGCCATTAAAGACACGGATAAGAAACACAAATAGGCAGACGTCTGTTCTAGGAAAAATTTAAAAATCAACCAATTTGAGCGAAATATTTAGAATTGGTTGGAAATTACATTTTACAAGCCCAAATTAATTTTAAATCACAGATGCTTATCATAGTCTGAAAAATTTCAAATCAATATCTTTTCAGCATTGCACTTTCATTGCCGAGAAAGATTCAGTTTATTAATTTTTGTATCGCGGGATGTTTGAAGAAGCCTATAGAAAAAATACTTTGATTCGAATCATCATTTCTTAACACTTTTTTCTTTTGGAGGTTTACGAGAACTAAAGTCTACAAGGTTTGACAAACCAAAAGTTTCCATTGCAAGCCGAAGGTCTGCCTCTTCCTGAAGCCTCTGTCGTCTAAGCATCTCAGCTCTTCTTTCCTCTGGCGTTAGGGCTTCTTCTCTCTCTTTTTCTTTTTGTTCTGCTTCTTCTCTTGCTTTTCTCTGAAAAATATGTTCATTTTTCATCTCAATCATTCTTTCAACTTTAAATGATATTTCAAAGAGAACAAACCTCTCTCTCCTCAATTTTTTCTGCTAACGTTTTTTTGGGTTTTGGTTTAGCCTTTGGCACTTCAGCTGGTTTCTCCACGTCTTTCTTTTCTTCATCGTCATCTTCCCAGTTTTCCTACATTCATAAAGAAATATTGATAGTTTAGGAACTTCGTGCGACCACCAGGTTTTATTTCAACAGTTTTGATAAGAATTATCAAGATTGAATTATTTCCGACTCATTTGGCAGAAAAAAATGCGTGATAGTATAATTCGTCCTGAGGGATCCAAATCGGCACCAGAAACATCGATTTTCTACTTCTTTCCTTTTTGAAAATCTGTGATTGAAACTTGTCAAACTGTGTGCAAAGTCAACTTTCACGCACAGAATGTAAAAAAAATTGATAACAGTTTCAACGAAAATTTGTCATAAGAATAGAGGGAGGAGAAGATTTTCCTCCAATTTCCTTAAACTTGGACGCCGCACATCAAGAGCGTTTCTCAGCTGGCTGTGAAACTTTTTTTTCATCTTTCATGCCAAGACAAGAATAACTCAACTATTGGGAGATCTTAAGACGAATCAGAGTTACAGAAAAGTTAACTCAGAATCTACGTGTTTTATATATTATAATCGAGGTGGTTTCGTGTGAAAGAGATCAAAATATAATGGGAGAATCATTTTCCGTCCCACGACAGCAGAATCGACAAAATCCCCGAAATTCCAGTTTTCTCAATTTTCCCCGAATTCCCTAAGCTTTCAGAATTTTCAGAGACTCAGGTAGAGTTCCCTGACTTTCCAGAAATTATAGAGTTTTCCAGAGTATTGGTCACCCTGGATATTCTTGCAGGAAATAAATCTCAGTCAATACATGCTTTCACTCAAGTAAATGAAAGATGTAAACAATTACTAAAGAAGGAAGGTCTTTCGCACAAAGTGTCACTAACCCAGGACAGTCATGAACAGTGATTTTCTCTAAGTTCCGTAAACACTGTAAAAAAAGATTCAGTAATGTTACCAGTGGTTACCAGGTCGGACGCATTTGATTCGCTATATAAGTTAGTAAATTTTCCACGTTGGACGTAGGTGCCCAGGTAACCTTCGTCAGGCGCGGCGAATTTACTATAGCTCCTACTTGGTAAAAACGCCGCGCCGCACTTTAGGTGGTAATTATCGATGGCCACAAATCTTTGTAAATTCGTCATTTCGAGTGCTGCATCTTCACCATGTCGGAGCTACAGCTAATTACGCGGAAAATTTACTATAGTAAATTCGACGCATCCGACGTAGGCTACCTAGGTACCTATACGCCCAACGTGGAAAATGTACTAATTTAGCGATTTTAATGCGACCGACGTAACATTATTGGAACTTTTTTTAACAGTGAATAACGAAAATATCATTCCGTTATGTTACATTATGGCAACATCAAAATAAGTTAATTTGTAATGTTACTCGTCACATAACAATTTACTGATGTACGCTAACATAACAATTTAATCATGTATTCACGTCAAGTTTCCGTTATATAATATAACGAAATGACATCTTCGTTATTCGCAGAATTTAAGGGCATGTAAAAACTATATCTCACAATCTCACAAACATTCATCATAAATTGATTCAAAATTTTGAATTTGTTTAATTAAACAAATCAATATTTCCCAAAAGTAGAGACAATTCGACCTGGCCCGGTGTTGACAGAATGCATCACTGTATAATATTTTGGAGTGATCCGCGGGAAACTCTGGAAGTAGTCTCGACTATAGTGCAAATATATTGAAATTAAACCATAATCGAGATTACTCCAAAAGTTTTCCGTACATCACTTGAAAATTTCGTGCAGTGGCGCATTCTGACAATACCCAGGTTGGATTGTTTCTGCTTTTTCAAAATACCGTATCAATTCATAGTATAATGAATGTCGGTAAGGTAGAGTTGAAAAAAATTCCTGTTCACGTGGAGTTTATTTCAAAAATAGACCGGTGCCTCGATGCAGGGACACTTGTTCCGGGAGCTGTAGAATAACTTCACTCGCTTTGCTCAGAAAATTGACCATCAGAGCTCAGTACGATTGTGTAAGCACAGAAGGTGGGTACAATTTTCGAGGAATTTCGCCTTCGAAACTCAGAATTCTTCCATCAACAATTTTTAATAAAAAACTATGGTTTTTAGGGAATAAGCTATATATGCAAATCATATGATTAAATGATATGCAAATATTATTAAAAACGAATCAATACTTCGGAAAATATGGATTTGCAAGGAATATTCAGAAGATCAAAGTTGTAGATCGTATACAGTTTCGTGCGAAAAAGAGTTTCATCTTTCCACAACTTTCTTGGAAAATCTAATCCTAAACCGATAAAAAAGTCAAAAATGATGCGATAAAATTGACGCAAATCCCTCCCATGAATAGATATGCTTTTCTTTTTATAGTTTTATGACATTATTGTAAAGCATCCGGGCGCATTCAAGATAAAAAAAGTACACTTGGAGACAATCTCGGTCGAATTGGATGAAACGATTTTAGGCTTTCATTCGAACAATGAATACCAGTGCATATATCAAATTTTAACATAATAGTAGAGCGATCAAGTAATTCTGATCGTGCTGGAGTATCTATAAACTACATGAAGACTTCTCTGGGTTTCCGCGTAACCCCCCTCCTCTGAAATAAGAGACTGCAAGATTTTGCGTACCCGATGTCCCTCCCTGCATTTCTCACACATTTCCATCCTGTTAAATTTCTCAAATAAATAACGACAAACTACTTATTCCGAACGTTTATTGTAAGAAAAAACGATACGTTCTAGACGCAATGACACTTGATATATCCGAACTGAACACGGATCACCTTTAGAATATCGTGAACCGAAGGAGTACGCCGAGGTCTTCCGGGCTTTCTTGAGAATAAGTTGATTTTTGCTCTAACTTTGGAATACGACCCCTGCCGCATGGTTTGTGTGTTCATCTTCAAGTCCATACATTATTTCAAAAATTATATTTCATTATCCAATAGTATATGTTGAATTGAAACAACTTTCCGTTGAACATAAACAATTGAGATTTCAAATAATGATTGACAACTTGACTTGACAACTTTTTCACAAAATCAGTTTGTTGGTTCTCATATAAACTATCAAACGAGTTGAGATGCGCGTGAGTGTCCTGAGTTGGACAGAGAGGTATGGTTCACATCGCGACAAAATGAGACGTTACCTCGGTAATTGCACCTGTATTTCGGTTCTACTCAAGGAGATAAAAACGCTGTTTTTTCGCCGCGCTGGCAGATTTCTGGAGTCAACATCTGAACTAAACATTCCAGGGGATTTTATAGTATGATACTTGCAAAGTTTGCGATCTCCAAAGGGTTATGAAAAGCAATTCGCCTTGAATTCGCCTGATTCAAATTATAAATACATTAGCTAAAATCTATGCGCATTCTCGTTCATCTAACGCACTTACTGTTGACCACGTATCCACGCCCGATACACGAAGTGAGAATTCTATGAGTAACTGCTCGGACCCACCTATTCTAAAAAGTTTCTCACGTAATTTATGGGATATCTCCTCTAGCCCGGGCTCTTGAGGGTCACGAGCGCATACTTTTCAGAATCTAAAATAGTACTTTTCGACCCGGGTTTCGTACCTCCATTTCGGGCCCTGGGACCGATGGATTCCCGAGCGGAGCGAGGGAAGCCAGTCCCCCGGGCCCG
>JAPYYZ010004964.1:0-10113 GCA_030522705.1 Eretmocerus eremicus
GATGGGTTCTCCTACTCATTGATATCAGTTAATATAAATCTTCTTAAAAGAGTTCTGATTTACACTCATATGTACACTCAGTGATCACTCGGACTGCCTGAATATTTACCCGCTATGTCACTCAAACTCACACGATAACCTATTCGGTGACTGCGACAAGAGATAAACATTCTGGCAGTTCAAGTGATCACAGAGTGTACATACGAGTACCAGTTTTATAGGTATAATTCTGACTGGTTTTGCCATCGTTCCTCTTTGTGGCAATCTCGTGTTTGCTTCATTTGATGCAAAAGGAACATATGAGTTGAACTTCTTATTTAAAGATCTCCAGTGCAGTTCATCCGTCTATGTCGAGTATGTCACTGCGCAAAAAAGATTCTTCATAACAAAATTCACTGTTAAATGTACCTCCCTAATTGAATCATCTCAACATCGATACATCAGAGATCTTAGTTACTCGAGCGAAGTGTTAACACGCGCATCAGCCTATGCGATTAAGGTTGGGTGCGCTAATGTCCAGTAGTGTAAGTAGATGCATGATGAGGCGCATATTTTCGGTGAGCCTTTCGACACTATTGAGGATACATTTATGGAACAGTTTTCGTGACATGAGTTCTGCCACTTGATTTGGATAAAGATCATTTCAGGGCAGCAACTGTAGACTGATCTCTCAGGTTCAAATCGAAAATTCATTCATACTGTTTGTTCTCTTGAAAGCTTGTATCGATCCGTGGCATACACTGGGGATACTGTAACCGTCGCCCAACTTTTACATCCTCGGTTCACTTATGTTTAGAATATCTTCATTTGGAATGCGCCCCATGAAGATATTCCTCACAGAAGCAAACTGATTGTGAGTATGTGCTTCGATTCCGAAAACTGATTCTTGCATGTTATGTGGATCGATAATATACCCGAGCCTATCAATGGCTTTCCTGATTGTTCACTACCAATTTCATTGGAAATTGCAGAAGGAGCGTGGATTTGTACACTTGTTGGATTGTCTTGGACTTTTGGAATAGATACTTCAGGAGTCACTGTTTGAGGCGATGCGGGAGCCATGCACGCTGGACTTTGTGCCCCAATTCACGTGAAACCTTCAATAATTGAGGTCGAAGGACAAGTTGTCGAATCATTGTTATTTTCTCATTTGTATTTGTCAACTCGATGTTTTGCTCAAATCGAGAGAGTATTCGAGTCGAATGGTCCCGATTGCCTATCTATTCAATAGGTCAGAAAGTACCTGCGGTCAACTCATTTCCATTCTTGTCGGATGCTCTTTCGATTTTGTCTAAGCGAGGACTTGTCAAATACAACTTAGATCATAACAATGATTCAATAATTTCATCGGGATTTTCACGTAAAAAATTGGCCATCTCTAGAATGCATGGCTCCCGCACCATTTCAAAGCTATGCTCAGAACTAAGATCAGAACCCAGACAAAATTAGCATCCAAATGCTGGATTCATTGCAGAATCAATACTTTTTGGGTAAGAGTGCCATATGTTCACATTATAGCGCGACGAGCGAGGCTGAAAGAAGCAGAGAACTTAGGGGTGAAACCAAATAAGTCCCTCAGCGTGAAACTCCCATTCCTCCCATTTTTTTCGGCGATGCAGCTACTCTATTCCCGCGCTCAGAATACGCACAGCATTCGGCCAGTGGCAAGGCCGGCTCATACGCATATAGCAATCTGCCACGGGATTTGGGCCAGTAGATCTTTTGGCATTGCAACGTAACATGCCATCGCATCTGGCTGAATTCTCGACCTTTATGGCGGGGTCAGCGTAGCTCACAATTGAGAGGACAGAGGATAAATGGAATCATCACGCAGAGTTGTTTGACCATTAATCACAACATCCTGCATTAACACACATAATAGGTTTTCTTGGATGGAATTCGCCTTCTGCAATTTTCCCCTTAGAGAAAGATGATCATCTCATCTTCTTATCCATGAGTCAAGCGATCTCAGCAAGTTCCAGGATCCCAAATTCAAAAGTTACTTACAGACTGTGAAATGATCTCTATACGAGTGATATGTTTCAATAACTCACCTGAAACAGATAGGAATACAGATAGTTACATAAAGTGCTCTATACATCACCTGCCATTCTCTTTCAAGAGTGTCATTTCTTCACCGTATATTTCGGGCATCATTACAATCCGCTTGACCAATCGAAAATAGTTACTGGGATGAAATATATTGGGAATGGGTATGATAACTAGTCTGATGGAATGGAATGATGGATGGTCTGATAATGATTGTTATTCATGTCATTAATGAAGGTCAGCCTTAATTGGGCGTTACGTTAGCAAAATATTCTTGGCTTGCGGCTTTATCGTCATGATCTATAGAGTGTACATCTCTTCCTCTTTAATTTTTCCCAATAGTGGTTGAATTTGCAGGTATCATAGAATACAAATTCCAGTACCTGTAGAACAATGGAGTCTCATCCAGCATCATGTACTGGTATAATGGAAACAAGTATGCTCGAAACTCCTCTTTCAGAATAGGTCGGGTAAATCTCATTTGGCGAAAGAGCAAGAACAAATGTAGATCCGTACACACTCATGTCGAGAGGTCGGCTCGGAGGGTTCGAGAGGATGAGGGACGGAAGTGCGCATTCGTTTGTCGAGGAAGGAGGGAGGAAGACGTGCACCCAGATACGATTGCTCTTAATTATCGTCGGCTTCGCTCTGACTCAGATCAAAACTACTCGCCTCGGCTCCCAAGACCACTTGCTCTCTTCGTAATTAAGCCGGGTCAGCTTACACAGCGCAATGATATTATTAGGCTTTGAGTGGAACCTATAGGAGCGCAAGCGGAGAGAGAAGAAGAGCTGCTGCAGTGAGGAGTGGACCTCAAAAAATATCTCAGACATGTAATCCATCCGTCAATGCGAATTCAGGATTCCCCGCAGAGTATAAGCTTGCGTTCGCTACAAACCTAAAATACGGGCAACATAGTTCGGGGGTGAAGCTCAATCTTGAGAAGTAGTCCTACCAGAATCTTCCTTGGCACTACATTCAAATGCCATGAATCTCCGTCACTTGGCTACATTCATTACTCTACTCATCTTGAGCCTCATCATTGCGACATTCAAGTGCACAGCTTTTGATATTATACCCTTGTATAATGAGTAGCTTCAAACTCCCTTGCGAGAGAATATCTAGAAGGATCTGAGTGCAAGAGTGATGAATCTGCACCTTTGTCAGGGGAATTATATTCTCATTGTATCTGAGTTGAGCTTCCAACGAGAAATGTATGGGCCAAATAGAAATACATAGAAGACCCCGCCTCCTTCTCGTGACCAGAACTATCACCGAACTTGGGCATGGATCGGCCCGACTGCATTACCAGAGAGTTGGGTGCGATATCATCTAGTAAGGAACGCCTCATACCGACCAAGGCTTTACGTGGTGAGAGCAATTCCTTACCCCCTCACTGCCAAAAGAACCACCGTCCCGCGATGAACGGAATAAGACTGATGATACAGTATCATGGTCATGGTAAGATGAATCTGTGTATCCTGAGCACACATAGAAATCCTCCAATTTGGGAAATTGAAAATTATGGAGTGGGATTTCATTCTCTGATTGTTTTCAAATGAAATTGATTATCACTTGTTTGCTGATGAATAAGGATTCTTCTAGACTATCGATGAAGAACTAGCGAATCTAAAATTTGAGTAAATCATGCAGGCTAGGAACATGCCTCCGAGCAACATCTTCAAAGGATGGCGGATTTATGAGCTGACTGATCTCGTGAGTAGACAAGTACGCCACACACAAACTGCTATCGCTGATGCAGTGTGCCCCAAGGCATCTTCCAAAGTTCGTAAGTATGATGGAAATGAGGAAAAAAGTTTTTATTCTGAACTAAAAAAAAAATCGAAAAATGAGGTCATTCTAAACTCATCCAGAAGGGATGAAAATATTACTAACCTCTGACCTAAATTCAGCTGGAGCTCGGTTAAATTCAGGAGAAACTCTCTCGGGGAGTGTGAGAGTGCGAGAAGGGGGGGAGGGGGGAGGAACAAAAAGAGAACGCTCGCAACCGGAACTGCCTGTCAGGCTTATAGCTCGGTCGCTCATTCCCAGCTCTCTGCATCTGCTGTTCCGCACCTCACTTTGCTCGTCTATATTAGTCACGTGCCGTGCGAGAAATCAACAAAGCGCCATGAACAACAATCATCCTGCTTCAGGGCTCGAGTTGTGTCCAATAAATAGGTACGCATGTAAAAGCTCGCAACTGTGACCGGATCTCGTCTCGGCGCCATTATTTTCGGACGAATCGCACTGCTCAGTACTTTCCTCATTGTCAGCGTATCTGCTTTATCATCAGATCCACGTATAAATGTGAAGTAGGCGCCGAAAGCAGTACTCCACCCTCCCTCGAGTGCTGGGGGACGGATAATACTCTATCCTACGCAACTCTGGCTCGGAGTTGAACTCACTAATTAGGCAAGTGCTCTCAATTGAATCTCGGCAGAAATCGTTAGAGCTCGTCACTCAGAATGACCTTTGAATCAGGCTGTGACCATAGATTTCACCACAAATTCAGCTGTTTGTTACTCATAATTTCACAGTACTTTTGCTAGGATAAGGTCGAATTATCGTCAGATGGCTCCGGGCTAGAACAATAAAATCCTATCTAGGCTTTTCTAACAACCAAGTCGATTTTTTATGCCCCCCAGACTGGTTATCGCCTATAAGAATCATCCTGACAGATTACATTGACGAATACGCAATCTGTATGATTCCGAAGGACTTCTTCCAAAAAATTATTAGTAGCCCGGGTAGCATTCAAAATACTAACTCACTCTTCTAAATAGCTGAGATGTGATTCATGAGTTAATCAAGTGCCTAGTACTCCCTCTGTTGTTTTGCACAAACCATAGGATTCGTCGACGGAATTTGCAACATTTTTTGAATATATCTCAAAGCCTTATCTGCAGTCTCACCAATCGTTTCAAAAGAACTCTGTGCCAATAGTTATTTGATTCCAGCATACCACCATCCATTTGATTCTAGCATTCACAGAGTAGAATATCACCACTGGTGGAGCGAGGAGTTTCTTGGAGTGGTAACGGTAGAATAATTTTTCGTAACTTTCTTCATGATAAATCAAGAGCTGACTTGAATATGGCTTGATGACTCTCGAACATCATTGTAAAGTCAGACTTGATCATAAAGCTATCTATTCAGACGACGCAATCCTTCGCGTGCCACGCTTGTACGATCACTTTCTAAGCCATTCATGTCAACCGTGGCATGCGCCTTTCGTGAAGCAAATACATGCGAAACTGTCCATATCTCCAACAAGAGTTGAGTGAGAAGAATGTCTGGTGGGAATTGATTTTTGTTATCAGATTAATTAGAAAACAACCTCAAAACTCAGATATCAGCTATATCTGAACAAGTTATTTTGTGGTCAAATCACGGCTTGTCATATTTTTCAGCTCGAAATTTGTGAGTTTCGGCCAAATCGTCTTGGATAGAGTCTGAGAGCTAGATTTGAAAATGCATGTATATGATGAGAGAGAGAGAGAGAGCTGTGCAGGGGCATTGCTTGCTCAGAAACTCATTTTAATTCAAACGGGAGTACTGCACAGTCTCCTGGTTCGAGGAAATGATATGTGCTCGGGAGTGAACACAAGCAGCAGTATTCTTTAAATATCGGGATTTCATCAAAAACTTCCATCTAGTCAAGAATTTCTGGGATGCAAGACGAAAAAGGTTATATTAGAAGTGGTTGTTGCAACGATGAGGTTTTCTTGTGCTCGATGTGAATATGGCTTGTGAAGAATTTGAATTCTTGTGGATTGGTCGAGTAGATTTATTCTTGGAGAATGATTCCAACGTTCCGCCCGTCAATAATTACACGAGCCTCATCAGGGTCTTCACAAGTCAACACATCAACGGCAATACAGTAATGCCTATCATGATTGATACATGGCAAACCGCTGCACAAAAGACACACTCACTAAAAACAAACCAAAAATCAGAGAGAGGTACATAGAAACGGTGTGAGAAGAGATAAACAGAACGTCATTATACTTTTGATTGCGAGTTATGGCGCCAGCGTGTCTAGCACCGATCTTCACGCGTAGACAACTATTGGGTACATATCGGTATGGAATAAAGGGAGGCAGCATACGAATTTGTGGTGAGCCGTGTAAGAGAAACATATATAACATTCAAGGGACAGAGTCACGGTCTTTCTCTGATTTTGTCGATGAACGTCTTGTATGCATTTCTTAGATACATGGTGTCCTTTATTCGATTAAGGGTGTGGTTGTGTAAGTGTATGTATAACATTTCCAAAAATTCTCGGTTTTCCTTGTTGAGCTCGGTATCTAAAATTTTGACCTTCCTGAAGTCTATGGCGTGGTTGGTATCTAAGCAATGCATAGCAAGGGCTGTCCTTTCTGCTTTTATCTTTACGTCTCTCTCATGTTCATAGGTCTGAGATCGCAGAAGTCTTTTTGTCTGTTCTATATATGTGGCATTAAAATCTTGACAGTCAATTTCGTAGATACAGTGAGTTTTTTCAGAGAGAGGAACTCTATCCTTACCTGGAGAGAAAAATTCAAGCTTGTGTGGTGGGAAAAAAATTGGCAATAATTCATGTTTGAGCGTTGTGGTGCGTGATTTCTTCCTCAAATGAGGATCATAAGGCAAGAATATTTTTGAGCTGAGGTTCATCGTTCTTATACGTACATCATTATTGTGATTAGAACTATTGCAGATGTGGGATAGTCTGGTTTTTATGCATTTATCAATGAAGTATGAAAGATAGCCGTTCTGTAACAGATCATTTTTTATAATATTCAGATTCTGGTGGTGGGATTCTTCGTCGGCTAATTTGACGCATTTATCCACCGAATTGTAGATTATGGCTATTTCTGGTTGTTTAGATGGTGCGAAGAGTATTGAATGGATCTACCGGAGGCAATAGATTCTCGAAACCAATCAATGTGTGGAGTTTGATCTCGACGGCGTTGAATCAAAATGTCAAAAGCTGATACTACTGTCTTGATCTCTTCTTTCTATGGTAAATTGAAGATTCGACTTATAGCTATTGAGGGATTGTAAGGCGAATTCTAGATTCGCCTTACAATCTTACTACCTTCAGAATTCTAGATCATTTTGATGAGGCCGGTGTAATTATTGACGGGCGAAACATTGGAATTATTCTTCAAGAATGAATCTGCTCGACCAATCCACAAGAATTCCAATTCTTTACAGGGAGTGATTGTTATTGGCAGTAGAATTGCCTGCAGAAACCAATTCCGAGGCAGGCACCGATCCTCGGAGCCCAGGACAGGCATATTTCTGCAAGGTCACGCGCCGCCGCCTTCTACCGGATGCTCATCGTTTGCAGCCAACGCAACGCCAACACTACCGTTCACTTGAGGGACTTTGGTTGTATAACTAGCTGTGCCTCGTATCCGGCGATGGCACGTTCACCTGGCACCGCACCTTCCTCGCCAAGTGCAACGAGCCCCGCAATAACTTGAAATTCCCCAACCACCGCCCTCTTCTCTCCGTCTCCCTCGCCAGCCGAGGGTCTTATCTGCGTCGATTTGACGATTCTTTCGGGTTGCGTGACTCTCCATTCCACTCAGAGGTTATTGCCGCCACCTGGAATTGGAATAGACCTGGAGGCGGATCTTGCGCGAGTGCGTGAGCCGGAGGCGTTTGTCACTGATGCGCCGTTCTGATTGAGGGAAGATCCCCGCTCACCTCCGTTCTTCGGCGAAAAGTTCGGAAAGAGAAAATGGATGTCGAGGAGAGCCTCCGATATCACGCCGAGATTAGCGAAACCCGATCTTTCTGGGTATAATCTTGCAGTTCACTCGTTGACTCGATACTGGTGAGCGGGCTTGGTTGGCAAATAATGCACCTGTAGTACTCTTTCTATCTGATTGAACTTCCTTCCGCACGCTGCGGATATTTTTTCCTAGCGCGGAGGAAGTGAGGCAAGTTGAGGACCAAGGCTGGACGCAAGAAGATAACACCACCTCTTATGGTTACCATACGAATATATTGTAATGTTAGAAAAGATCGTATCGAATCAAAATTTGATGTAATCACAAAGAACCTCGCTATTACAACTAGATGAGTGATCGCTGAACTACACAATACTCAGAGGGGAATTTAGCTTTTTGCCGCCGTACGCCACACTCTCGTGCCGCCCCGTCAAGGTCTCTGATTTTCCACAAAACACCAAATCATCCTGGGATTACAGAATTGAGTTTTTCATGTTTGAACCTAAAGTGTAAATATAATCCATTTGAGTTTATTTTTGAATTCTAAATACCTGAGGATCTTTGATTGCTATTTTTTGGGAAGATATATTGAACAGGTTCAATGCTGTCAGCAAGAAATTACAATCAAAAACATCACACTTATCTATCGTCGTTGGATTGTACAAATTATTAGACACTCTTCTATCAAAGTTACGGTGTGACTGAGAATTTGAAAACAATGAAAATAGAACAATTGAAAAATTTGGGAGTAATGAATATGCCTCTAAAAGCACAAGAGTACGCACGAGAAGGAGACACCATGATGAGAACCGCACCTCGCAAAATGTATTACTTCGTGGGCGAGATCACATGAGAGCAGATGTATACTTTTGCATACTGGGTGTACTCCGAACTAACTTAGATTTGCGCATTAAGTGTTATATTGCCTTGACGGGGAAGTTCGGCTTCTTGTCGAAATTGCAAGGTTTGGAGGATGCGGAAATTTGAAAGAGAGCCAAAGTACTCATTGAAAAATATCCAAATGACTTGGAGGATAATCTAGCATCGAATGTCAACATTTGAAGGCTCATTTGATCTCTGAAGAATATCCCAGTTTGGACGCCCAAGACTTATGCAAACTCATTGCTAAAAAAGAGTTCAAAGAGATTTATCCCAATGTATATGTTGCAAAATCTGAAGAGCCGGCAAATCGCGATTTGCCTAGGCACTTCGCGATTTGCCGGGCCCATCTCCGGCAAAGTCCGGAATGAGCTTATTTCACCGGACTTTGCCGGCTAGATTTCGGGCACAACGCGAAGTGCCGAGAGCCCTTTCGGCAAAGTCCAAAAGGTATTAAATTCCAATTCTGTTGAGACCATCGCACGTATTGAAGTAATGGCGGCTCAAAAAATCTGACCAGAGTCGCCATGGAAGTATCTGATGATGGCTATTACAAGATTGGTTGCCAAAAAGGTATCATTTATTCTCTTTCTTCGCGCAATCGAATTGACAAGTGTGATGAAAATTCTTCGAAGATATCTTAAGTACCATCAAATACTATTTCACTGTGAACTATGAGTAATCAAGAATCCTTATTCAACGGACAAGGTCATGTCAAGTGTAACTGCACAAAGAAATGTACCAATAATTCATGTAAATGTAAGAAATTGAAAATGCTATGTAACTCGAGATGTCATTCTTCAAATTCATGTAGCAACAAATGATTGACTGATATATTTTATCATCAAAAGGCGCGGCAGCGCCTTGCTGGCGAGTATCAGAAAAAAAAACTCCGATGAGATGACCTATATATAGCGCGCAAGGCGGCCGTGCCTTCTCTACGCCAAGTTGGGCCGTTTTAACCTCGATCTTTTTTCGCACTCAAATTATCTTAATGATTGCGGGCACAGGAGGATGTTTCCCCTATTATACCAAGTACCTCTCATCATAAGCGAGGTTGATGTGCCCTCACTTCGGTCCCGCAAGCATCTGTTTGCTTGAACTTTGAGTTACAATTTTCGACCCTCTCCGGAGATTTCGTCAGTGCCCTCAAGATTTTTCATCCAACTTCTCGAATCGACTCGAACTCGACTCGACTGACGAGTCGATTCTTGCATCGATTGAAATAACCATCGATTACGCCTGACAACTGTAGCAGACAGCGTGGTGGTGCGGACTGGTGCGATGGTGTAATGATAATAAATGAATGTATAAAATACGCCCATTATTAACAGATGCTGACGCCGTACTGTTCCTTTGAGATAAGTATTTTTGAGATTGAGATAAGTAATACGCAGTTGGGAAGGTGCAGCTTTCTGGATAGAAATAATAAAAATACCAGTTATGCTGCTATCTTTAT
>JAPYYZ010004965.1:0-10112 GCA_030522705.1 Eretmocerus eremicus
GGCATCAAATCAATACAAGATGGAAGAGTGATTAAATTCCGAGCAATCATCGTAGGTCTCGTCTTGGAAAAATACGCGACGGGTTCATTCGGTGATGTTCAAAGGCTCACTTGGAGGTTATGTGAGCCGCGCAGCGCCGCGCGCCGCGGCGTGAGAGCCCGTCAATTTTTGACGAACTCTTTGACGAGCGCAACCCAACTGCCAACGACCCGTTTCACCCAAGTTGCATCGACAGTTTCGACCCGTTTTCTCTCTCTGTGTAGAGTACTCAATCAGGAATGTCACCTCAGATGCTCGATGGAGAACATCACTTCGAGTACTTGATCACGAGAAACACCTCAAGTACTCGATGAAGGATGTCACTTCAACTCCTCATTTACGAGTATCATCTAGAGTTTTTGATCACGAGAATCACCATGAGCACAGGATTACGAGTATCACGTCAAGTATTCGGTCACAATTACAACTCAGAGTACTTGACCACGAATGTCACCTCGAGTTCTCGATGATGAGTATCACCTCATCCACTCAATCATGAGTATTACGTCGAGTACTAGCTCACGAATTCTATCTCGAGTATATATTCACGAATGTCACCTCGGGTACTTGATGATGAGTATCACTTCGAGTATTCGATCACGAGTGTGACCTCGAATGCTCGATCGCGAATGTCACCTCAAGTACTGAATCCCAAGTGTTACTCCGAGTACTCAATCACGAATGTCATCTCAAGTACTTGATGACGAGTATCACCCCCAATACCCAATCACAAGTAACATCTCGAGTAAAAGATCATGAAAATTTTCTCAAGTACGAGACTCGATGTGCATTGGGATCGCGAGAATCACTTCGATTATTCGATAATGGACATCACCTTGATAAGTTCACAAATTCACTCGTTTCAGTCTCTCTGACCTTGAGTAATGACAGTTCTACTCGATAACTTACGTGATAACGTGCGCCACGCACCCTTATTTTATGAAAACATTCTACGACTTGATTCATACACTTGAGAATGATTGTGTGAATGCAAAAGTAAAGGAATTCGGTTTTCAGAATTCGCAAACGGTGAATCCCGGAATTTATTCAAAGAAAGTCCCGGAAATTATGGACACTCTCGACGTCTCGGAGTACGGCAGTCGAGACATCTTAGACTCCTAGGATGTCCTCGCCTTTGCACGTCCGGACTGCACGGACGTCCTTGATATCCCGGACGCCTCGCAGTCCGGATTTCTTGGATGGCCAAACTATCCGAGAAAGCGCGGAAACCCGTCCAGTAGAGGCAACTTAGACTCACGAGACCTCGCGTATCCGAAGGAGCAAGGCTTCCCTATAAAAGCTCGAGCCCCTCTGGCCCAGTATCTCAGTCCGCCTCGACCCGTTATAGAAGCATCGTCACCGCCAGTCAGCAAACTGGTCCGTCACCACTCCGCCGCGGCGGCCGCAAGCCCGCTACGCTTCAAGTCATCGCTATGCCACGCCACGCCCATGTCATCGGCCAGTTCGCCAGCTCGCCTGCAGATAGTCGTGTTCGGTCGTATCAAGGTCACCGCGATGTGCGCGCTCTTTTTCTCCGGTTGTGTCACAGTGTCTTGAATCATGGATGAGTATGTGTGTGTTACATTAGTGTTCCGCACCTCGGGAGACGCGGCATGATTCAATCTCAAATCCGTTCGTCTCATTCGTATCCCGCTTTCGCCGCCACCTTCTCCGCCTAAAACCAAGTATTCGTCAGTGTAAACTCATTCTGCAAACCAGGGTCAAATCATTTCCAAAAAGATAAAATGGAGCAGAGGAACCCTTCCGGCCCTCAGAATCCCATCGAGTCAGTGCCGACTACGAATCAGTGTCGCGAAAAGCCTCGCGGCATGTGTGAAGCAAAGAAGCTTGCGCGTCTCGGAGCTTTGATGTACACGCCATCTGCGTCCTCGGCCACGGGGCCAAAGAATCAGCAACAGTCATCGGCTGACGCTCCGCGCATGGCCTAAGCTCAGCGAGTAACATCATTTCTCGTCGCATCACGACCTAAGCACGCATCGTTCGCGACCTCCTCATACGGCTACGCTATTGGCAAATATCCTACCGGGGCTCCATATGCCGAGCCATATGCTCCTCACGCATCCCCCGCTTAGGATTGGTCACTGTCAGGCAGACAACCGGATGATCGTTGTGTGCCTTGCGTGAATCTAAAAATCAGATGTTCACAAAACGCATTGATCAATGTGAACTTATCTCCTCTTTCCGACTCCAGAGTCAAAAATCTGATGTGCCCAGAAAAAAATTTCTCGATGAAATATTTCGGGAATTTGAGGATGTCCGAGTCAAACAATGTGATTTCCAGATTCAGCGCACAACTTTACGTCGATCTAGGGAGTTCGCCTTTTTGGAAAGTGATTTTTTTCCAAATTGTGCGCCTGTGTTAGTCATCGTGATTGTTTGCTGTTCTTCTCATAAATATTGCCATAATATATGTAGTTATTAGAAGTACTGAGGCTGTGTATTTTGACTCAATAATCAAATCATCATCAAAACTAAGAGGTATCCAATGGACAAAACCTTGAACGATCTACGCGACTGTCTCAGCTTTTTCTTAATATTAATCTCACTCATCATATGGGCTCAAGAGAGCATAATCCCGAGATTCCATACGTAATCGCGTTACATTCGGTGCAAAGAAAGTTCCCCGTAAGTCCTCGACCCACACAGAGATGATGGCGCATTCATCGAGCCACCTCTGCTCGCTCAGCAGATATCTACCATTACCGATGTGGCGTTGGAATCTGTACGGCTCCAGCCAATCCTCTAATAAGAGCGAAACTGAAACAGGCATAACACGGAAGTGCGCTCACGGGTGGCGGATTTTTGCGCTGATTTACGGCGTTACAGAATCGCGAGTGAATGGCTCGTTAGCGACATTGTCACTCTGCGGCTTGCTCTCGCTCTCGATTTGTGCAGTCGATGTCCGCCGCATCGTTTCTGCTTGCGGTATACCTCACAGCCGTCTTGCTTTCCGCCGCCGAGATCGGCGTCGAATCTTTAACGCAAAATCCCGGCGAATGGCATATCTCAGCTTCTGACTCGAACAAGAGACCCTGATGAGCAATAACCTTCATTGCGTCACGGCCGAGCTTTTGCAAATTGAATTTACTCGTTCACGTGGTTCCGAGTTGCTCTGCGCTTCGTTGCAACTCGTTCCGGAGGCTGTTGACCCACCCGTTAGATTTTCTGTTGAAAGTTTGCTAATCTTTCAGAAGAGGGAAGCAGAGTGACGCTGTGCGATTTTGATGAAGAGATCCACTCTCAAATCTCTGTAATTGAATACGGAGAATTACTCGCAATCATCGTCAGAATCGATGCTGGCGCGTCGTGGCTCTTTGAAGCTGTTCTCGGTTATTTGATCCTACTCGCGTGTGCGAAACGCGAGAGCCATTCATTCAGCTGGATAGCTCTCTACTTCTATGGGCAAGGGACAGAAGCTGCTCGCTTTGTCTATTGAAATTGTTGCATTTTTTTTGCACAAAACGGTCCACGCAACGATGTTTTACTTGTTCCGACCATTGAAGAGCCTTTGGATCGCCCGCATGTATCAAGCTCTGTGCGATTTTCAGAGCCCTTCGCATGGTGGAAAGAATTTCCCGGCGTGTATTGGTGGATTTTTCAAAAGCCACACAAGTGAATGGCACATCCGAGAGCTATTCGACATTTTAATTATTTTTCGTATGCCGCGTGGAGCATTGTACGAGTGCGTCCGCGAGAGTTTGGATAGCTTGCCCTCTTTCTGGTTGGCTTGGAACGGAAAAAGCTGAGCAAATTGGTTATCAAAAGCACTTGTGGAAGATGAATGGTTGAGCGAGCGAACTGTGTACGCACAATTTTTTTGTTTGAAACTCATTCGCGTGAAAGCTTCCATTGATTCGACCATTCATGTTCCTCCTCTCTCTCATTGTTGGTGAGCCAAGGGGCGAATTTCATCAGCGGGAAATGGAGTTTCATTATTGAAGAGGGCTGAATATGTTTGAAGAGATGAGAGCTATTGTCAAAAATGAAATTGCGCAGCCTGATGGAGTTGGCTGCAAGCACTTGCAAGCTTAACGTACAGCATTGCACTCTTCCATGTAGAAAGGAGAAGTTTATCTTCATATGTAATCATAGGGTTATCGAGGTAATATATTATATGACCACACTTTTTCATAGGTCCTCATGGATCTCATGAAAGATTCGCATAAGTTTGCCTTACTATGTACGTTTATATACTGATTTTGGAGAAGAGTTAGTACCCAGAAACTCAACTGCTCGGGAATTTTTTTGTCATCATGAATACCAAGATGTACGAAATTCTGTGAAACTCTGTGACAAACTGTTAAATACTGATGATACTTATAGTTGGGAGTGTTCATATACTATCATGGGCTTCAATAACTTCATGATCATACATGAACATAGTTTTCTCATTTTGACATGAGTTGATTCTCAAATCCATCGATGTGTGCAGGACAACACATCTGACCTTGAATACCACATAAAACTAAATTTGGCCGAGCAATGACATCTCAGAACAATTCACACAATTTCTGTTCTAGAAGAAAAACTGTTGTCAAACACTGAATTGCTAATGGAATCCCAGACGGTAGCAGATTGCAGCATTTCTCGGGATCTGCTATTTCATCAGAGAACAATTAAGAGACAAAGTCCGCGAACAGAAGGGATTGAGTAAGGGATTGGTCATGGATGAGGCGAGAGCCATCTGGGCGAGAGATCTAACAATTAGGTGGTGATTTGTGGCCGCGAGGGGAGCGGGTGGTGGTCGGGGCGACTCTCGGCTTCATTGGTCCAGCCACGCGCGACAGCCGACTCGTTATCGGCATGCAGCGGTACCCTAACGACCCGGAGCTTCGTCGCGTCTCATCGTCGCGTCGTGGCTCATATCCGCTCGTCCAGCCATATAAGTACGCGCACTCACACGTTTGGACGGACTATAGTGTGGAATGTCCCACACCTGCGAGCCATAAGCCACCCCGTAAAGCATAAACGACGTCGTTTTTCGGACGCTGGACGGCCTCTGCTGGCGCTGCATCTGTCTCGGTGGGATTTTCGCGCTGCCGATACGCGCCTGCCTCGCGGTAATGAGCTTCGCGGGTCTCGCGCCGCGTTACGCGCGCACGTGGGAGACCCAGAGGGAGGAGAAGGATGCGAGGCAGCTCGTTAGGAGCGAGCGATGAAGCGATAGCGAATCCTGCGCCAGGAATTTATTGTCGCACGTCCGTCTCGGCTCTTTTGCGGGTCCTGCCTCCCCTAAGTGGCTTTTAATTTGATAAATATTACAGGATTCGCGCGAAGGTTAACCGTGGACCAGCTCCTTTAGCGCGAGATCAGCCTCGACTCGCTGAGCCTTGGTCGGATCAACGATCGAGAGGGAGCTTTTCTCTTATCTCGGATGCCTGGGACATTACTCGTGTGGGAGATGTACATCAGAGTTTCGTTGGATCCTGGTACAACCCCTCCAGATGAATCCTAATGATTGTTTAGAGAAATTCATTTGAGGCTTTCGAGTGAGTATCTACACCCCTCCGATATCACGTAGTGAGTTACCAAGTTTACTCATTATAAGCTCAATAACTAGCATTGGTATAAAATGTTTAGGTCAGAATAATCAGCAGGCTACATGTAAATTTTTAATGATCACATACGTAACACCCGGAGTCCTCAAAAAATACACGAAATAATTCTCATGAGCGCCAACATTGTCATTATCATCAAGAGACCTCACTCTTGCGCATCCCAAAACATGTACCTTGCACGTCATGGCAGGTACAAATTATCCGAAATTTCGCTTCCAAAATTCGCTGAGAAAAAACAGAAGCGAGCAAACCCCCTTATAATGTTCGTTGCGTCCGCATCGCATATTCTGGGCCGCCTCATTAATTGAAACTAATATCGCGATTATGCAAAGTATTGCCCTCGACGTCATTTTGCCTCGAATCAAGATGTCATTACGTTTTGTACGATGATGAAGGGCGAGGAAAGAGGAAGGGGAGCTCGCAGATCGTGAGATGGATGCGGAAGCTGCAGAGTCGCGTGACTTAATTCGCCATTATCGTTTCAGCTGAGAATGCTCGGGAGTCATGCACATCTCGGCCTGCATCATTCTCTATCCAGCTCGAGCTTGCGCCGCACTTTGAGAGCGTACATCGCACGCGAAAGGGAGAAAAGAGCTGCGCGCGTCAACTTTTATATTTGAAATTAAGTTAAACTGTTTTTAATGACTTCTCGCCGCGGCCCGAGACGGCTATATCTGCTCGCTCTCGTTCTTCCCCTTTAGCCGAGACATTTACATTCTGGCCCCCTCGCGAGTAATTATAAGATAGCCGGTGCTGCTACGTCGTCGTCTCTTTCGGTCCTTCGCGCGGGGAAATTATTCGCGAATTCTTATTCGAGCGCGTCTCCACTTACCAGACTTCATCCTACGTGCCGGGAATACGCGAGGCCCAGCCGTGCGCCGCGCCGCCGAGTAGAATATCTCGTCGTAATTCTTCGCAAATTTCCTAATGTACCGAGCTATGCACTATACGCGGTTGCGTTGTACTTGCAGCTCTCGGGAGCTCCCTTCATTTCTCTCCCTTTCTATCCCTGGGTTCCAGTGCAATCTCGCTGCCCCTGAGCCGAGTTTTGCTCCCACAGCCCTCCTTCTGCCGCAGCTTATGTCGCCGTTACTTTAATTTCCACACTGACCGAGCTTGGGTACAAGAGATAATAGCTTTTCCGCAATGGTCAGCACTTGGACCAGTGAATTCCGAGAATCGTATACGTTGCATTTACAGCATATTCAATTGTTATGTGAGTACGAATTGCGCGCAAAGGGGGATGCGGAGGGGAAAAGAAAAAGTAGAGGGGAGGGTTGAAACTTGTTGGAGAGCTCTCAGATTATCGTGGTCATTTACAAGTATATGAAGTTTCTCAATAGACGAGTGGTTACGCTACAATTGTAGAACTTTGTGCCTGGATCACTTACACAGATATGGATAGCTCCATTCCAGGATGGAAGAGAAGCCATTTCGATTTTCAAAAACTCAAGTGAATTTCTGATCGAGTGATGAGATCAGTGATGATAATATCGAGAAAGATTTTCGGCATTCCGTAACAGACCTATTCAATTGAATATAATCGGAGGAATTTTACTTCAAGGTTATCTCTGGATAATCTATAACTAATCAATAAGATTCCCTCAAAGTCCAATTGTTTGTAGCGAGGAACTTGGAAGTTTTTTTCTCGGGTGTATTCAGAATAAATCTGATGTCAACAATTTGACAACTTGCCAAATATGTGAATGCAATTGGACGGCTGCGAACCATAGTGGAATAAGTCCATTTCAAATCCCTCATATTTTCATTGTCTCTCTATCAACTAAGAAATCAAGAGTTGGTTCAACCGGAAAAATTCTCTCAATTGCACTCAGATAAATGATGAATTTGTATGATGGCGAAGGAATTTTTCCGATAGATCGTCTCAGGATTCAGCAGTCATCAAAGATCCAACTCAATTTCTCAAATGTCGAAAGAGGATTTATCCCACAATGGTTTGCAGCCATCCAACTGGTGGGATTAAATTGGGTAGAAATGTTCATTGAGTCCCCATAATCAGTCCATAGGTTCCCTTCACGAAGCTTCGGTGTCGACCCAGGTTCGTGATTACGATTCTCTTCATCTTTTGTCATTACAAAAAGATCAAAGCGACCAATACTGACCTCCAATTCTCCAAGGTTATGGAATATTCGTTTTTCAACATTGGATTCACCCTAGCCAATTTTAATCAGAAAAATATATCAATTTGACAGATCAGAGTGCAAGCTTACACGTTCGCAAATGTAGAGGAAGTTGTTGCTGATTTTTGAGAATTCTAGAGAGATATTGAGACCAGAATGGATGGGATGGTCCAGATAATGGAACAGGAGAGTAGAATGGGATTCTGATCTCCTACATGGCGATACATAATATGATGCACGTTTATGGTAAGGGTGCTGTCTCTACATTGACTAACATTCTTGATGCATCCTTTTAGTACACCTTGGAGGTTTGTCCAAAAATTGGAAACGTTCCAGTTTGATCTAGATCTTTTGCGTCAAAATTCTTTTTTGTGATCTAGCAAAAATTTTCCAACACCTAAAAATCCAAAACCTTTTGGAGAATAGATAGTCGAGGACGGATACAAATCCAAAATCTGGCCGAGATTCTCTCGAGTGAAGAAATGAGTATCATTAAATCGAGAACGAGAAGAATGCTTCGGAATCTACTTGCAGAGATTGCGTGTAGACATGATATCGTAGAATCAAACTATAATATTTTGCAATATGGAAGAGATTGGCAAACTTCGGACTCTGCAATAACTAAAAGTAGGTAACTCTGGGAAGATTCGAACCCCGGTCTGCTGATCCTTATTTTGAGAATGCTCAGCCGAATTTCACGCGCCTCTGACTTCACACAGTAAATCTCGCAAGTATCATCGGAGACAAAAGGTGTATTCGTCGTCAAGGGAGCACATTCAGACCACGAATCCCATCCCCCGTCTTTTGCTGCAGCAGCGCCCGAAAGCTATGCACAGCCCAGCCCAAGGCGGCGTCCCGCAAAGCAGCTACCTGTTCTCGCCGAAATATCTCACCTACCCATACACCTGCCGTGGCGAAAAAGGCACCGCGAGAGGAATGAAATGCTCGCGTCGCATTAGCGCAGATTATGCCTCTTGGGACACTTTTTCCCTCGCGCATATCTCGCGCCCTGCCGTAAATCCCACGCCGCGAGAGCGAAAAAATTCGGCCGGCTCCGGAGCATCGGCAGCGAGGGCTCCTAATAGCCCGTGGACGGATCTCGAGGCTCGCGCTCCGCCAGCCGCTATTTCGCGCATTCCACGCCGCGATCCTGTATTCACAGCGACCACGCATGCGGGTATTCGCGACTATAGGTATGGAAAATACGTATAGATCGCGAGTCTCGCATGCGGTGCTCCGTTGAGAGGGGCAGAGCAAAAAGGAAGCCTCGCGGCAGGCGGCATAATCATTCGGCTCGCTAATGAGCTTAATTAATTCGGACGCTCGCTGTTTAATTAGCTGCGCCCGATGCGTGCAGCGGTAGGTCGACTCGTCCCGAGCGCCGGCCTCTCGCTCCCGATGCGGCTCAACGCCGCGGCGCTACGGTATCGCCGATACTCCGCGCACGTGTGCCGCATTGTCCGCGGAGCGCCGGCTCTGCACTCGCGCGGGTTCGATCCTCGCTTGCCACGTTTATGTGTGGGCTCGAATCGTCACGACCTTTCGGATAATGGCTAATTTCGAGAGCTGGCAATTACCCTGGCAATGCACTGGGTGCACTATTGGATCTCCGATCATTGCAATTGTCTCTGATTTTCTCCCAACTGATGCGCCTGTTGCCGAGCATTTAAATTTGACAACGGAGTCCGGAGCTTGAATGAAGGGCTTCAAATTCGATTAACTCCCCGACTTTTTTCTGTATCAGTGATGGATGGAACTCTAGTGTAATCTTCTTTCATAGCAGCTTCGTTGACTTGATTTCTGCAGCTCACAGATGAGCGAGGTACAATCACAGCTGGGTTCTGCGGGCGATTTCTTCACGGTCCCTCAAAAATGGTAGCCTTCCCCACCGCCATCGTAAGCATGAAAAATTGAAAAGCTTGGGCGCATCAAAAACTGCGCCCAGGGAAATTTTTTGAACCTTGCATGCGCGCAAGCTCAAGATGGTTTGCTCGGCAAGGGAGAGAGGGAGATATGTGTGCGAGAGAGACAGATTCCAATTCTGCTATGGTAGAAGCTATAACTCCAGACAGAATGGATCGATCAACCTGGATGAAAATTCACAAGCACGCTTTTCAAGATGTCTCTTCTTCTCTTGTATCACTTACGTTGGATTTCCAACGAATTTATTTAAATGCTATTTAAACAAGTTGCAGTATCTCCAAACAAGACGATCAATTGACATGAAATTTTGCGAGGTAACGTCACTTGTCTGACTAACAAGTAGAGGACCAACCTTGTGGATCACGGATTGGGCCAAAACTCTGGGAATCATCTTGTTTCGATGAGAAATGAAGATATCTCAGAGGGTTTA
>JAPYYZ010004966.1:0-10551 GCA_030522705.1 Eretmocerus eremicus
ATATACTTTCGGCATTCTATGAGCTAAGCTACAGATCTTTCGATCCGAGATGAATTTCAAAGTCAAGACTAGCCTAGACAGCATCCTATGTTGTATGGCTATACACAACCCCCGTATCTTCTCGGAACTCGGTTATAAGACTGCTGATGCACTCTAGCAAAAACGTTAATACTTCACTGGAGACTGGAGCCCAAGTGTTCCTGTAAGTAGCGAGAGGAAAAATCATGGTGATGAACATCAAGGAAGAATAACCCGAGTATCCCGCCATGTAGTAAGAGAAGGTAGTAGTGAAAATGATAAAAAGAGAGTAGGAAGAAGGAAGCACAGGCGCAACTAGCTTTGCAACGCAAGCTAACTGCGGCGCTTTACGACGTCATGTACAACGAACTTGACACGCGGGAATGATACAGACTGCGTGAAAATGGGAATTTTCCGAAACAATCTCTCCGGAAGGAGTTGGGTGAATCCCTGTTGTTCCTCACATCGGAACAAAATAGCATCCGACGAATCCAATATGAAATCTGTCACCATCGTCGCCGTCACCCGAGTCGATGGCTCGCCGGTGCCTTCAGTGGATCTTGCTGGAGCGGTCTCGACGAAGGTGGATTGGATCAGGATACTTTGCAGCGTCTTCAGGAAGACTCGTTGAAGCAGGGGACTGTAGGCGAACCCCACCGGTCCATAATCAGTCAGCACTCGTCGATGATTTGACGGCATCCCGATCGGTAGTGAGTCTTTTCTCATTGGCAAATTCTTCAGAAAGCCCTGTTCCAATCGTACCAACGCCTGAATTAGGTGAATTCCTGTCTGATGTTGATACTTGCCGTCAAAATTTTCCTATAACGTGGAACCTTCTCTAGTTAATTTGGTCGGAATTGAGCAGCTTGGCGCATGCTCGTAGACCGCTACAGCAATGAGTTTTTTGTTGAATCTTTCACGATGATATAACAGGATCCCAAAATTGGGGGCATCGAACAGTGTGATCCACTAAGTTTGTTCTTGTGCGCGATTGGAAATAACAATCTATTTTCTTCCGGGAGTTCGATGATGTACCAAATAGACAAGGAGTTGGGGAAGAAACGCCCGACTGAATTCGGAACTTGGTTGATATATTGAGTTCTAGATCTCTGGATCTTTCATGGTGTAATGTTCTGGGTTTTTCTAAAACGATCTCTTCAGATGCTTCAAATCATCAGATTGCCTGTGGTTGCTCAATCCCGAAAGCTTGCTGTATCTCCTTTCTCTTCCTTCCCTACTTCAGTCCATCGAATCGAATCACTTCCCTCTCACTATCTCTGCTTCTTTCGGAACCCATAGATCTGAATTGATCATCATGGAGTGAGAATGCAATTTAAGAGTAATGGCACAGTGGATGATGATAATCTGCCAGTTGACAAAGATCAGTCACTAACCAGCAGAGGGTCAACCTTGCAGATCACGGATTTGGCTCAAACTCTGGGAATCATCTTGTTTCGATGAGAAATGGAGATATTCCAGAGATTCTAGTCCCTTACGCCCTCTATTCAGAGATACAGCTGTGAACATTTCCATTACTAGTATTTCCATAGATAAATATTCAAAATAGGCCTGTATGGGCAATGCTAATTCTCACAGCTGTAACTCGGAAGAGGAGGCCTATGGGACTAAAACCCATGAGATATCTTCATTTCTCACGGAAAGAAGATGATTCCCAGAATCTTGGCCAGATCTGTGATCCGCAAGGTTGACCCTTTACTCGTAAGTGATGATCATCCAGTCAATTGTGTTGGCCTACAAATTCAGATATAACATCCATATTCAAACATTTATTTCAAGATGAGAACAATGAAAGAGAGCACGGCATTAGTTTAGTATCTTCGCGAACCGTTTGAGAGAATTCATACATCCTTCCATGTGGTACGGTAGGGTTCAAAATCCGCTCCTTTGAATAGAGGAGTTTAGACTCATATTCTGATACCTCGAATTGGTGGAAATCTGTTAGATTGATCGTCAAAGGGTAGAATCTGTATTTCATTCATCGGAATAATGAGAATCTATCGGATTGAATACAAAAAGCAACATCCAAACTTTGATGTATCGAGTACGTGAAGATCCATCGCATTGGATGGGAGAAACGGAATCCATTCATTTTCTTATCGAAGATTGAAAAATGTATCGGGTTGCATGCGAGAAGCAAAATTCACCTTCTATCTATCGATACATACTTTCTGTGTATCGAAAATGCAAAAATGCATCGGATGGATTGTGGAAAACTGGAATTTTCTTATTTCTTATCTTGAACAAAGTATTCCATCGCATTCATCGCACAATTTGAGAATCATGATAACTCTTTCCGTAAACGACAAATTCCATCATATTCATCGTGGAGTTCGGGAATCGTGTCATTCCCTACCGTCAACGAAAAATTCCATCGAAAAGTAGGAGAAAGAGCTTAATCTCAAGGAATTTTGTGACATGTGTCAGTAAGTTTAGAATGCTGTCAAAACAGTTCCAGCAAGTCTTCAAACGCGAGAATCAGTGAGATCGCGAGCTTGACATCCCAGTCTCTCACTCCACACAGAGAATGCACGTGGGCTGCCTATTGTACATTAGGGTGGGCCGAAAAATGTAAATTTTCGAGAATCGTTACGCCTGACGTCACATTTTCTGACTTTTAGTGAGTAAGTATGAAAAAATTTTTTCTGCGTGCTGAGAAATGAGATCTTCAAGTGGAGCAAGAGCTCTGAAGTTTCGCTAAAATAACGAAAAAAGCAGCGTCTCTCGCATTTTCACTCATGAATTCAACTCGAGGGCATGTTGACTTCATACATGTGTGAAACCAAAGCGTATACTCAATCACAAACTGATTGATATCTTCCTGATGAAATCCGATGATATCATGCGAGTAAGAGATCTACTTGAGCATGTAGCTCAGTCGTCTGATACTGAGTGTGAATAAACCAAAAAACGGAGGAAAACGATATTTCCGCGCTTCCACCTCTAATCTTACTTTAGTGCTTGTCAAATGCCATATATATTCTGATTCGCACCCTACACTGAATCTACTCACAACGGATATCTTCCCGATCACATTTGACCAGATAGTGCGAGAAAAAAAGTCACTCGGGCATATAGTTCATTCATTCTATGTGATTTTCAATGAAGGAAAGCCCTCTCCTCTTCACATACAGGCTTGGGACCGTGAACGGCAGGGTTACTTTTTTTGTTCTTTTTAGTGCTTTTTTCGTATTTTCTTCGTTTCATTTTCATTTTATAGAGTCAATCTGATTTGAGAGATTTGAAATGGATATAATGGAGATCTCGATTTTGAGAAGGATAGAATTACCCTGGAAGTTGAACATTTATAGAGGTCTGAAGTCTTCTTTTGATTCAAACTTCGGCATAGAGTATCTCGACCGTAGTGTCGTTACAATATAATCCTCTCTATTTTTTTTCAAGAAACTTTCAAAGACGCTTCTGTAACAATTTTTACCGTCCTCTCAACGGCTTGGGTATGGCACGAATATTCATTGAATTCCCAATTTGCAAGTATCTCACCACTTTTGAGCATTGACTTAATATCAGCAACTTTCAAATTTCGAAGAACGGGAGGAGATTTCACTAAAAGACAGAAAATGTGACGTCGGGCGTAACGATTCTCGAAAATTTACATTTTTCGGCCCACCCCATTGTACATGCACAGCTCATAAATAGTAGAATATGTGGTAGATGGAAGAATAGAAAAGGTATAGTTTCATGGGAGGCAACTGTGGCATAGAATAAGGATTCTGACGTCTCTGTGGAGACGAGGTGGAGGAGAAACACATTTGGTCGAGTTTACGAAGGAGACTTTGCAGCTCGCAGAATTGCCGTTCTCGGGCTATTCTCTCCATTCCACTCCATTAATTACAGCGCCGTAAATTAGCCCGACCAAGAGTTCGATGTCCGTTCGCTGACGGAGATCTATGGAGAAGATGCAGCTCTTGCAGAAGAAGCGTGAACAAGAGAAGATTTTTGTTGGTCTCGGCAGAGCTCAATCCATCGTCTCTGATGGACAAGGGGATTTTAAACAACGGCACAGCATGATGGTAGTTTCTGTTAGCTAAACCAAAGATATTTGGGGAATCATCAACAAAATGTGAATGACACCTCTCATATTTCCGAATTCATCCGAAGCATTCGATCCCACTTCGTATCACAATTTTTCCGAAGAAATGTAGAAAATGCATAGGTCTTGACGGATTTATCAGGATATAAATAAGGTATCCTTGCAAGCGAGAAAAACGGTTGTAAATGAGAAAAGTAGCGTATTCAGCTGGACCAGTGTGACCTTAGGTGTGCCTGAGCACGACAGCGTCCTGGCGCACTATTTTTTGCGAGTTTCAAAGATCAACTTCTCATCGCACTAAAAATTGCCCGCCACGTGATATAAGTTGATGATAACTTGATCTACTTGCATTGTATAAATTGGTGATCTTGATCGAGAGAATATCTTTCTAGATTAAGAGTCACACTTTTTGACCTTTTTCCAAGATTGTGGTCTTGTCGTGTGAGCATGACCGTACTGTTGGTGTCATTCGATCGAATACGCCTCTGCATGCGATTATAGGGTAGAGCATAATCAAGGAAATTACTCTTCCTAACAATTAGCGCATCTCTCTCATAGGAATTTCCGATAGATGCTTCCACCTCTCCAAAAAAAAGTGAGGGAAATTAATGTCGTCGGGAAGGTACAGGATTATGGAATTAAAAGAAGATCGGATGGATGAGTTCAGCACGACGGAGGCATTATTTATGAGTTCGATTGTGAAAACAGCTCTGCATCACATTGCAAATTGAATGTTAGCAATGCAAGAGTGGTCGACCCCCCCTCTACACCAACACAATCATCCAAGATCAGCAAAGAAGAAATATCGTCTATCTCTCCGAGTACAAAAGGGGGGGGGGTACCTCCATAGCCCCCCGGCTCCCATTTGCAAGTTCCAGCGAAAGTGTTCTATCTGGCGAACAACTCTGAAAACGCTCTAAAATAGAAGACGTACATAGATTTTGGCCCCTACACAAACGCAGCTACGTGTCTGTATACAGAGGTCATGCGGCTTTTTCTAACTTAGAAAGCTGCAGTCGGCGCCATCTCTCGGTACTCGAAATTGCGAATAGCTTTAGATCTTAGCAGCGATTCACTTCATCACGGGCTTTGCGTAAAGTTATGCATGAGAGCAGGAGTTTATTGAGTATTATTTCACGTACGATATACAATCTGAGAACGAATCTCTGTGAACGCATAGCAGATCCGATGTACAAATAGTGATCATTTTGGAATCCGGATATGTATTACTGAATTTCGGGGATTATTCTTTATCGACGCAACAGGGGATTACAGTAGCACAGCATCAGTTGTAGAATGAGTTGTATCAGATTCTGCCCGGAAAAAATATGCTCTCCCGTCACGACCTATCGTCGAAGTCCAAATTCAATATTCGAATATTGGATGTCATACTGTATTATCCTGAAAATTGTATCAATATTATACTGAAATAGTCCCTTGCTTCACGAAAGACCAATTATTTATTCATTTCAAATTGCACCATTCAATGTCGGATCAGGGAGTGGAGGAATTATTCGGGAAACTATAATGAAAATTGGATTTAGGAAATTTGTTGTGTGCGGTGAGGGCTCTTCACTGCCGCACAGGACGAAAACTCACATCTCTCCATTTCCAACAAAATGATTTTTTGGTATCATTCGACTCGCAATGAAAAACTCCGTCAAATATTGATGGTTGCGATAAAGTTGTTCAGATAAAAATGATCGTCTAGATAAAGGTGGGTTCAAATTTTGGAAGAATCTGAATGAGAAAGAGAATTGGAGATAATAGACCCTCGCTCAATCGAAAATTTCGTAGAGATCTCGCATCTCTCACTCGTATGTTTTTTGGTGTTACACAATCAACGTAACAGAAGCCAACTTGAACCTCTGGTGTACACAAAAACTTACAGATGG
This sequence comes from Eretmocerus eremicus, assembly GCA_030522705.1. Taxonomy (NCBI): domain Eukaryota; kingdom Metazoa; phylum Arthropoda; class Insecta; order Hymenoptera; family Aphelinidae; genus Eretmocerus; species Eretmocerus eremicus. Next base: position 5,983 of record JAPYYZ010004966.1, read on the forward strand.
AGTTGCGTGGGTTTTGCCAGCAACTTTCGGCTGAGTGCTATCAGTCACAAAATGTTTTGGCTTATCCAATTTGATTTGGCGCAAAATCCTCCAACAGGAATTCTCCACTATTGAAATTGATGTCTTGCTTTGGGCGGTGAAGCCTGGTGTATTTCATCACTAATTTGGGAAGTTCTCCTAAGCGCTTACGTCACACCATATCCTGTATAACTCGAACTGTCAGCGACGTGCAGTGATGCATTTTGCATACCAACACAGCCTGATCCATCTATGTGTAACAAGTGATAATGCTTCCTCACTTGGATGAGTGTGAGGCCATAATTTCTACTGAACAGAGCCAAAAGACTAGTTTTTAGCATGCAATGTCTAGATTCCAGGAGTGTCCCTTTCAGATATACACCATATTGATTTTCATGAGTGGGGGCTGGCTTCGGAATATGATCTCATGGAAAATAAGCTCCTCAGAGCGACAGAGCGCAACGATAGCTATTCGCCTCTGCAAACACCAACTCTATTCCGTAGCAAGTACAATACTTGCATGCAGATGAGCTCTGATGAGTCTTGTTTGAGCTGGCAAAACTATTCGGAATCGACTCGCTCGATCCAAACTCCGATACCCGAGCCACGGGATATTGAATGTCCAGTCCTAGTGTTCTTACTTCGTTCGATCTTCGGGCTGGATCGCAATGAGAGAGATGTGTGTGAGACGATATTGTAGTGGTATGAACGCCATGTTTAGTAAAGTCTTGAATTTTGACACCGACACGTTCTCAAAAATCAAATTTCTCTCGTTAAAAAATTGTGCGAGCTAGGGTACGTGACTTGATCGTAGAAAGTAGAACAAGATAGGGTTCATTACTCCGTCGTCTGTAATTCAGAGAGGCACTCGTCCCATCTGAGTACCATACGCTAAGTACCTTTCTAAATTCGACACGTCGACTTGATCGAATATTCAGGTTAATATTACAAGGTGAATCCGCGGATCCCTCTATTTCCCAAAATATGCACTCATGTGAACTTGAATACCCCAATAAACATTGAATATGGATCGAGTAATCTTTCCAGGGACAATTTACATAATGCGGCAGCAACCAAAGCTGCAATGATATCCACGTCATCAGGCTGAGTCTCAAGCACTCGTGGTTGAGCAAACGGCGGAGCACAAACCTTGCGAAGCGTGATTGAGCAGCGAGAGCAGCAACAACAAGAGAGATTGGTCTGCGGCTGACCCGTGGAGCAGCGACATCCATCTAGACTTGTCCGGCAATGCACACAAGACCGATACGCGCACATAGATCGAGGGAGAGGTACGAGCGAAGAACACACAGTGGCGAGAGGAACGCGCGCCCGAATAACTCGGCGCGGACTACTGACCGCACCGGCTGAGCCGAGCACGAGGCCAGACCGACGACTCTCTTTCACACTCCTCGAGCGTTTCATCGCGCAAGCGCCCCTCAAAACGCCGCCACGATACTCACGTGCACACCCTCCTTCCCTCGTTCCTTTCTTCTTCTCTTCCTCGTCTTCTCTTATCCGTTATGTACGTGAAGTCTCCTGGTCGTCGAGTTTATAGGGCTTGCTCGTGTCCGTTATCCCATTAGTGCAACAAAAACTAGCAGTCTAGCAGGAGATAGGAGAGAATATCTGCAGAGACGATGATAGAGAGATGCGAGATTTCTTATTCAGTTGTAGTTTTGCATCATGCGGTGTAGGGTGGAGCGATGAAGGTTCGATGAAGTCACAAGGTGAAACCCACTCTGGCGGTTTGGAATTCCTCTTGGTCCTATGGCTGACATGTTGAGGGCTTGGTAGTTGAATGGGGAAATTGAGAGAAACAAGAATCAGTGAATGAGGTCAACGCGTGGTCAGACGGCGGTGTCATCACTTGTCATTCGTTATCGCATTCATAGTACTCCTCCAGAACCTATGGGGTCGATGACCCTTCAAAATTCACGTGGAATCAGTTCTGATTCGGAAAATATTCTCCGCCAGAGGAACCACAGTTTTTGATAATTAGAACTGGTGTGGATAGAAGTACGTGATCTTTTGCGAAACTCTCACAATAGACACTCCTGGTCCTAGGAAGTGAGAACTGAGTCTCAACATTTTTCATCAAGCACTATCCTTCAATCGATTCGAGGTAGAATTTGGGGAGCTGTGTGCGGGAGTAACATTCACGCATAGACGATCAAACAATAGTCTCAACGTGAGTCTGAATGTGGGACGTACTAACCTACTCCAGCGTTGGATTATGATCACATCCATTTGGAACTCAATCATTGTTGACAGCGGTGTTCTGTATGGCACTCAGCCCCATTATGATCTATCTAGTGGAATCAGTATGACTCTATTGAGCCTATTGCATCCAAAGCAAACCCTCTCTCAGGTTATCACCACCTATGCCAGATTCTATTGGAAAATTGCGTTTTGTACCATTTCCATTAAGGTCATGTAGAAGCTCTACCTTACCGACATTTATCATAAATTGATTTAAAATGAAATAAAACAACATTTCGAAAGAGTAAATTCAAGCTGCCCTGCGTATCGGCAGAGCGAACCACTGTGTAAAATTTTGAAGCGATCCGTTCAAAGCGCTTAGAGTAATTTGGATTATTGAGCAAATATACTGTCATTACACTACAGTTCAAATTACTCCAAGCGCCTTGAACAGATCGCTTCAAAATTTCAGACAGTGGTTCGTTCTATCGATACGCAAGGCAAGTTGAATTTACTATTTTGAATTATTGTTTTATTTCATTTTGAATCAATCTATGATGAATGTCGATAAAGTAAAGCTTCTTCTTCCCCTTAATTCCTCTTCACGCAAGCCAGATTCTCACGACGAAGACAGCTATCGTGTGTGTGGGGACTACAATCTGAAGATTTTCGGGGAGGTTGAAACAAAACTATAGAGAGCGCTCATAAGCATATATTTCCGAACCTCTACACGAAACAATAAGATTATTATGCCTACGTGATAATATCATCTCGCATGAGAGCCACAGGAGGAAAGTTCGGAATCCGGACATCGGAGTGGAATATAGTGTACATCTGCAAGTTGAGCTTGGATTCAATTCATACGAAATGATGATAACGTGCTGCTAGTTCTCTTTCACCTCTACTGGGACGAGCTCGCAGTGTTCGTTCACGGGCCGTCGCTTGCAGCTCGGCTTCTCGGCTTGGGAATATAATGGGCCGGGGGACCGCTTCGCAATTACTTTCAGCTTCCGCATTCGCAAAGCCGGATGCATATAGTTCTAGCGGCTTTTATCGAGTCCTGTGTATGGCTCTGCGTATGTATGAGCTCGCGTTGGGCTACTCTGTGTACCTTTGGGAACGAGCCGAAGCAACGTTACGCTGCGATGACTCCTAGCCTACTCTATGAGCTCCTCTACCGCTTATCAAAACAAGGATTGGTCCCAGCCTCGAGTTTCCGTCGTCATCGAGGCTGAGAGGCAACTGAATTCAGTTATTCTATGGGCGTGGACTTGTAACTAGCGGATGTTGGAGATTATGCAGCGTACGCGGAGTTGTTGGCATGCCAATTTGATCGGGTGCAATGGTAGTTTCAAGGGATGGATAATTTTGCATCAAGAGATTCCACGCTTCGCGGGGAACATACTCGGATTGAAAAAATCGTATCCTATTGGAATTTTTTGTAGGAGGGTCCGGTGGAATCATCACCTTCTTTGTGATCTATATAACGTAAGGATATTGTAATGATGACATTTGGGGATGGCATGGATGCCACAGGTCTCGTCGCTTTAGTAAGCAGCTGATGATGGTTCGATAGCTGATGACAGTTTGATGTGTCACATTTGATAAAACCTAGAATAGTCCTCGTTTTGTTGCATTTATTTTTCTGGTTACAAAAATCACCGTCAGCAGGAACACAACGGGTGAGTGGATTTTTTATTTATACTCTGAGTACTTCTTTTTCCTGATCATATGCCTTATTGTATAGACTCTGAAACCACTTCAGATCGATAGTAGTACATTACGATGCAAGGGCGGTAAAGTTAGAATTCGCCTAACGAGTGATATTTTCCGGCCCGAGCCGAAGGCGAGGGTCGGAATTATCACGAGTATGCGAATTCCAACATTTCCGGCCGTGTATCGTATACTATTTTATGTCGAAAATACATATTCACGCACGAAGTATGAAAAACTATGATTCTTAATTGACAAAAACGCCGGTCAGCATCCTTTTGAGTGGGAAAAAACCGTCAGCATGATAAATTTTTCCTCTCCACTTCATGTTCCTCATTCAATAAAATCTGAAGAAACTAGAGATGGTAAATAACACCCTAAAGGATGCAGGAACTGTACGTCAGCACACTCTGCAGTGGTGGGGGTAGAATTCTCACGGCGATGTCCGCGCCAGGATACCTATGAAACAGTATGATACGGGATTTCGAATTAATTCTGATAAAGTTTTGGGCAGTAGAATTCAGAATTGCAAACGCGAAGAATGTTGCTTAGATGATAATGAGAGTAGATTTCAACCTATTAACGAGTATTTAAATCTTCGAAACCACTATTGCATGCACAAGCTGGATAAGACGTAAT
>JAPYYZ010004967.1:0-10111 GCA_030522705.1 Eretmocerus eremicus
GCAATGGGTGAAATGTGTGACGTACAGTCGATAGATCTTGGCGAGAGGAACAAGAAGAGCTTTGTTTCATATGGCTAAGAGGTGTAATGGAGGAGAAAAGAGGATTTGAAGCATCAGAAGAGCAAGAAATTCGTTGTCACGAATACAAAGCTTTCTCTTCGAAAAAGCAAAATATAAAAAAGATAATTTTGACGTATTTTGATATTTTGAATCGATTGGTTGATACACATTCTTCATTTAATGAATCGGAAAGGAAATTGAAGAAGTTATATGAATTAATTGATTGATTTATCAACCACCCGATTCATAAGATAGAAATGAACGGGTATTATGTTCTTCGTATTTTTGGATACTGATAGAGAAGAACTATTATACTTTTGTTATGAGAAAAAATTGAAAATATGACAGTCGCGTGATTAAAGCGGCAAAAATCGAAATGTACTCTATATAAAAAACTCAAATTGGGGTAAAATGTTAGTTCGATGATTCTCTATGACTCCTCAAAATTTCAAGAGGATCGGCCGTACCGTTCAAAAGTTATCGTGGATTATTAAAAAACAACATACACACACACACATACATACAGACACGGAGGGAAGACCGGAAAGAATGCGATGAAGTAATTTTATGGAAGGGAGTGGGTGAAATGTGTGACGTACAGTCGATAGATCTTGGCGAGAGGAAGAAGAAAAGCTTTTTTCCATATGGCTCAGAGGTGTAATGGAGGAGGAAAAGGTATTTGAAGCATCAGATAGGCAAGAATTTCGTTGTCACGAATACAAAGCTTTCTCTTTGAGAAAGCAAAATGGACCTTATATTATATACAATCGATGTATAAGATACATTATTATCGAGATAGGGGTCACATAGCTCTCCGGAATATGATTTTCTTTATATAGAATCAAATCATGAAATATGACGGATACCACTCGACACGCTACCCAATCTCACCTTCACGAAAGATGATCTCGAAATGATGGAACACTTTTATGGCCTAGATAGATCTAATTTACTTATTGATCCAGATGGAAACTGAGCACCAAATGGAACAAGATTATGAGGTATGAAGGGAATGGTACTCTGGCACGGAAAATTTTTTTTCCTTGATTCTGTAAGCTTTGTTCCAGAAAACAAAGAGCACGGCCATGGACGTGTCACGAGGGCGACCAATATATGTATACCAGTATATACGTATCTAGCGCATGCAACTGATGCATGCGCGGCTGCAAGCTCGCATAGGCGCAAGCTTCCACCAAGCACTATGAGGAGGGTAAAGCTATGAGGGGCGTATCATTATCCAGGTCGATAGAAGCATATAAATATAGAGTGCCTGTGGCACATCGCGCTCTTGGAACGTAGCTCTTCTCGAGCCTAGTCGTGATCTTGGAGACTGGTTGCTCTCTTGGAGCTTAAATCCACTGCTAGAGGACAGACCTCGATACAGTCTCTCTCTGTCTCTGTATTATTCATTAACAAATAAAGCACAGTCTATCAAGTATCCTGAGTATTCAACCATCGATTCTCCAATCCCAACTAATTGAGTCCCAGCGCTCAACCCAAACAGGAAAGGAACCACCCGCGTAACAGTAGAGTACGTCACAACTTTCCGCACGAATTTGCATAAAATAGGATAAGCAACACGGGTGGAATTTTCCGCACTCCTCGCGTCCACTCGTGCGGAAATGTCCATTCCCACCCTTGTTGCTTAATGCACTATTAACTCCGGAAGAGCCAACATTACTTCAAAAAAGTGACATTCTTGCGAAAAATCAGTTTTCGGGGCTCAAGACCCAGATTTATTCAAAAAATGACATTTTTACCGGATTCCTGGCAGTTTCTTAGATTGATCTAGATCTTGAAAATATCAAGTACAGAGCTGGTTTATTCCTTTTCGAACAGAGTTTCGAGCGAGGTACTCGTAAAATGACACGATTTGCGCTAGGGAAAAGCCATAACAAATTAGGTATTGTACTTGAGCACTTGTTTTGACGTGAATGTGCTGAGAGATTATGAATATGGCCCCGTACTTCATTTTTCATGTTCTGTCATAATCTTTGGTCACCGACGCCTGCTGAGAATGATTTCCTGGGATCCCAGTGAGAGACTGGGACCGCCCTGGGACGCCCATGGAACCACCGTAGGGCCTGCATGGGACCTCGTGATATGGGGCTCTAGGTGCCAAGGGACCTCATAGGATGACGTGGGACCTCAATGAAACCATGAGAAACCCATGGGACCATAATGGGACCTCGTGAGACCTCCTGGGACTTCCATGGAACTTCGTGAAATGGGTCTCTACGTACCGAAGGATCTCATGGGACGTCGTGGGGCCCATGGAACCATCCTGGCGACGGCAACTGCGCACCAACTTCCACGGCTGCTTGCAGCAAATTGACACTTTCCCGGGCTACTCTACCACGCAGAACATAGAGTTTTATGTCCGAACTAACGACGGATGGCGCCACAGGCACCATCTTCGAACGTTCCATGGGCTAAATTGAGCGCCAAAAAAAAGTATGGGTCAAATTGACCCAGACTGAGTGTTATGGGTTAAGGGACGTCGTGGGACCTCATGGGACCTCATGAAAAACCCATGAGACCATCCTGGGACCTCGCGGGACCTCCTGGGACCTCGATAGGACTCCGCAGAATGGGGCTCCACGTACCAAAGGACCTCAAGGGATGTCGTGGGACCTCATGGGACCTCATGGAAAGCCCATGGGACCCATGGGAAACCCATGAGGACATCCTGGAATCTCCTGGGACCTCCATGGGACCTCGTCAAATGGGACTCCACGTACCAGCGGACCTCAAGGGACGTCGTGGGACCTCATGGGAACCAATGAGATACCCATGGGACCATCTCGGGACCTCGTGGGACCTTCTAGGACCTCCATGGAACTTCATGAGATGGGTCTCTACGTACCGAAGGACCTCATGAGACGTCGTGGGACCTCATGGAAAGTCCAAGGGACCCATGGAATCATCCTTGGACCATCCCGGGACCTCCATGAACTTCGTGATATGGGCTCTACGTACCGGAGTACCTCAAGGGACGTCGTGAGACCTCATGAGACCTGATGAGAAACCCATGGGACCATCCCGGGACCTCGTGGGTCATCCTGGGACCTCGTGGGACCTCCTGGGATCTCCATGGGACCTTGTGAAATGGGGCTGTACGTACCAAAGGATCTCAAGGGATGGCGTGGGACCTCATGAGACCTCATGAGAAACCCATGGGACCATCTTGGGACCTCGTGGGATCTCCTGGGACCTCGATGGAATTTTGTAAGATGAGGCCCTACGTATCAAAGGACCTCAGGGGACGTCGAGGGACCTCATGGAGACCGAGGGACCATCCTGGGCCCTCTTTTGGCCTCCATGGGACCTCGTGAAATGGGACTCTACGTATCAAAGGACCTCAAGTGACGTCGTGAGACCTCATGGGACCTCATGAAAGCCCACGGGACCATCTCGGGACCTCGTCGGACCCCCTGGGACACCCTTGGACCTTCATTGGACTTCTTGAAATGGGGCTCTACGTACCAAAGGATCCCGAGGGACCTCATGGGACCTCATGAGACCCATGGGCTTTCCATGAGGTTCCATGGGGTCCCACGACGTCCCACGAGGTTCTCTGGTACGTAGAACTCCATTTCTTGAAGTCCCATGGAGGTCCCGCGAAGTCCCGCGAGGTCCCAGGAGGTCCCACGAGGTCCCAAGATGGTCCCATGTGTTTTCCATTAGGTCCCATGAGGTCCCACGACGTCCTCTGATGTCCTTTGGTTTGTAGGGACCCATTTCAAGAAGTTCCATGGAGGTCACAGGATAGTCCCAGGATGGTTCCATGGGTCCTATGGGCTTCCCATAAGGATCCACGAGGTCCCACGACATCCCTCGAGGTCCTTCGGTACGTGGAGATCCATTTTACGAAGTCCCATGGAGGTCCCAGGAGGTCTGAGGATGATCCCATGGGTTTCTCATGAGGTCCCATGAGATTCCACGACGTCCCTCGAGGTTCTTTTGTACGTAGAGCCCCATTTCACGAAGTCCCATAGAGGTCCCAGGAGGTCCCAGGATGGTCTATCGGGTTTCCCATTAATCTCATAGTTTTTCCATGAAGTCCTATGAGGTCCCACGACGTCCCTTGGGGTCCTCTGGTACGTAGAGCCCCTCTCCACGAAGTTCCATAGCGGTCCCAGGAGGTCTCACGAGGTCTCAAGAGGTTCCACGAGCTCCCAGGATGGTGCCATGAGTTTTCCATGCGGCCCCATGAGGTACCACGACGTCCCTTGAGTTCTTCGATACGTAGAGTTCCTTATCACGAAGTCCCATGGAGGTCCTAGGAGGTCTCAGGATGGTCTTATGGGTATCCCATGGGTCTCATGGGATTTGTATGAGGTACCATGAGGTCCCACGACGTCCCTTGAGGACCTTTGGTACGTGGAGTCCCATTCCACGAAGTCCGATTGAGGTCCCAGGAGGTTCCAGGATGGTATCATAGGTTCCCTATTCATCCCATGGGCTTTTCATGAGGTCCCATGAGGTCCCACGACGTCTCTCGAGGTCCCTTGGGGCGTAGTGCGCCATTCCAAGAAGTCCCATGGAGGTCCCATGAGGTCCCACGAGGTCCCACGAGGTCTCAGGATGGTCTCATGGGTTCGTCATGAGGTCCCAGGAGGTTCCACGACGTCCCTCGAGGTCCTTTCGTACGTAGAGCCCCATATCACGAAGTCTCATCGAGATACCAGGAGGTCCCATGATGGTCCCATGGGATTCCCACGGATCTCATGAGCTTTCCATGAGGTACCATGAGGTCCCACGACGTCCCTCGAGGTCATTTTGTACGTAGAGCCCCATTTCACGAAGTCCCATGGAGGTTCCAGGAGGTCTCAGGAGGTCCCAGGATGGTTCCATGTGTTATTCATGGGTCCCATGAGGTTCCATGTCTTTCTATGAGGGCTCTTGGCACCTAGAGCCCCATATCACGAGGTCTCATGGAAGCCCTACGGTTGTTTCATGGGCGTCCCAGGGCGGTCCCAGTCTCTCACTGGGATCCCAGGAAATTATTTCCAGTGGGGGTTCCGGCGTAGTCTAAAAATAAGTAATGCGACCCTCGTCAGTATCCTTGAGATCATTAAGATTAAAATATGGGCTCTGAAACTGCGTGCCTCCATGTTGGTAGAAAATAAGAAAATTGATCAGTTTGCAAGATAAGCTCATATTTACTAGCGCTCGTATGCTCCGACGGCGGCGACACTCAGATACGTATATGTATTGGGTTGTGAATCACAGATTGCAAGGTGTTGCAAGTGATTCCCGGCCAGGAGATTCCCGTGCCACGTAAAATAGCGTTTCCCTTGACTGAATTACGCAAGGAGATTTTCCCTCGTTTACTCTCCTCACTCATGGACAATCGAGCTTATCAATCAGAATATACTGAATTCGTAAGTTCTTCCTTACAGAACAAGATGTCCCGTTCAGAATTACGATCTAATTGCCGCATGGCTACTACATTGAGAACAAGAGCAAATTTTGAAAGACGCAATAAATGCTGTGATACTCAATCGAATTCGTTTCGCTCTGATTGCTCAATAGACATATCTTGCGCAAATAGCAGCAACTACTTCGATGTATGCTTGATCACTTATCAAATTTTCTAAATAATTGGTCAATCCTCCCGAAGATATAAGCAATTGCACGGGATCGCCCTGTTCCGACGAGGTTTTCCCCAAGAGTTTTTTTGACAGTGCATATCTATTGTGGAATCGTCACAACTTTCGAATTACGTCCCTAGAAATATTCTAGGGTGCAATCTCGAAGAACTATTCGGTTTTTTGAAGGGGAAAGTTGAGGTTTTGGCTGATAAGTCTCCTCGAATGAAGAAGTTTACGCCGAAAATCGAGTCCAATCTTGATGTGTCTGTAAATTCCAACGCCTGTCATGATAGTGGCTCGCTGCACCGGACATTGTTTGCCACGCAGGTTGAGTCGTTCGAGGGACGAGATCTTGAAGAATCCTTATCGAAAGACTCTATCCGTTTATTTCGATTGAACTCGAAGAGAATCAATTTCGCTTGAATTTCATTGCGATTTCTAAAGATCCGAGGGAGAATTTAACGGTCTATTCGGCGATGTCATGAACTCGACAAATTTAGAACGAGAGGTTGGTCCAGTAGGAAAATATTATCATAGATTGATAATTCAGATTCATTGTTGCAATTTGCCCCAAGATGAACTGTCTAAAAAGCTTGACTAAAATTTCCATTTACTACTTATTTGAGTGAGATCAATATAGGAACAGGATAAGTGTTCTGAGACAAGTTATCACCATACAGGAACAAAACAATTTGCTGAGAAAGTGCAAGACAAATTATTTGGACATTCCTATCAGTTTTTACTCTCCATGACTAGGAGGTTCAATGTTCTGATAAAGACTGAATTCTTTCCAAGCCTGCAGTCAACTGTGACATTATGTAAATGAGTGACAGATGGACTGTGATGAGTGCATCTTGTCACAGAAGCTATGGAAATTTCAAATTTACTGTTGATCAGTCTCAAGAGATACTTATACTTTGGCACCGATAATCGATCTTCAACTCTTTGCTCTTGGCTTCAGTTATGTTTATCGGGTATGATGATGATATTGAACAACAGAGAATGAGGCAGCTAGAACCTGAAAATGTTGTAATCATTGTCATCCGCAAGATAGATTTTGACCCAAAGATTTTTTCTACAAAAATTTCCAAGGCAAATCTGTCTGGGATCGTTGAGGGAGTGTATGTGCACTTGTTGAGTTCTTGCACATATTCCGATAATGAGCCCTTGATCATATTTGTCGTGTTTGAACATCTTATCACTCCACTTTTCTATCAAAAGCTGATTTTTCACTTTGAATAAGATGTCAATACGAGCAGAACTGAGGTTATGCATGCAGCTTCGCGGATGCTGCCGTAATTTGAAGATGACAATCAATTGTAAACTACTGCAGCATCGGGAAACTGTCAAAATCGGCCTCTGGTGCTCTGAAATTATTGCTGCTGAGAAGATGAACGAGAATGTCGAGAAAACTCAAAACTTTTGCGCTTTACCTCACATGCAACATGCAGCCAACAACCGCATACGCGTGCACTCGTCTGCCATAGCAAGCTGATGTCACATTCGTCACAACAATGCTCACTACTTATACTTATGAATTAGAATAACCTTGCAAACAGAATCCTGCCAACCGACTGCAACCGATTCAATCAGCTATCCTGCACTGAGAATCAGCAAACGGTTTAGATTTTCAGCAGAAGCTAACATTTCCATCAATGAAAATTCATCCGTCCTAACTGACCACTTCAGCGGTTATACGCTGATTTTCGGTTACCCTTGCTATTCCCCGCGGAGAGAGTAGAAGAGGAAAATGAGTCAGTCGACCGATTGAGTTTTCTCAGGCCAATCGGCCAAAATTCTTTTATTTTTGTTAGAAGTTTTTTCGAATCCAATTTAATTTTTGTGAACTATTTCCATTTTTCCGAGTAATTTGCATTCGATCCAAATCACGTACGTTGCTAGTGTGGCGTTCCGTTTGACGTGACCCTTACCTTCCTACGTACGGCAACATTTCCGGGGAAGACTGATCTAAGGGGCGAGATGTGGCGTCCCGCCTGAGAAGGGGCGTTAACTGACACAGCGAAATATGTAAAAATGATTGGTCGAATCGACGGCTGAATGACCCAGTTCGCATGGCATACTATACATATGTTACGCGCGTGATTTGAGTGACTCTTGAGTTACTCGAGTCACTCGCCGCCGAGCAACGCCACGCGCACGGCCCGCGTAACTAATTAGTTACGCGGGTAGCAATATTTCAGAGTTTCAATAGTAGATTATGTACCGTGTTGCGGAAGCTGCGTTTTTTGACGATCGAGTGCGTAGGGCGTCGGCGAAGCCGACGCCCAGCACGAGGTTGGCAAAAAATTTTATAGCTAACCTAAGTGTAAATGCGTTTTCTCTGCAATTACGCGCCAGCGTAGGTGGACGGAAAAACGCGTTTCCCAGTTAGATAGCTATAAAATCTTTTTCGGCGGGCTTGTCTCAATTTCAGTCAATGAATCCGAGCACAAACTCCGGCCCGCCGATCAGTCTCTCGGGTCCTAGACTTTAGTCAGTTCGCGTGGTTTTGCGCCTATACTATCAGCTAACCCAAGTGCCCTATAAAAGCACGACAGAGTGAGGACCTGAGAAATAACGGCCCCGAACTTCGACTGTATCCCGCCGAAGGAAAAGGCCGGCGTTATTCAGACCCAGCTGCAGGGGGCCAGCGGTGGAATCAGTCCTTTGTGTAATCCAAACATTTTCAGCTTGCGCTTCGAAGAATTCGCCGACTCCAAGTGACTTCGCCCATTTTTCGAGTAATTCTAAGTAACCAAGTATTGTGAGTCGAGATTTCAAGTATCATTCTTGTGACCACAAAATTTATGAATCGGACGTTTCACTCAATCTTAAAGCTAAAGTTCGGCATTCAACCATTGAAACTCATGCTAAATCTGTATTGCGAGCGAATTCCGCAGAGCGAGCCTCTTTACGACTTATTGCGCAAACTTACAGCATTTCATACTTTTAATTGAATGAATTATACTATTCGATTTTATCAAAATTCCAGTCTTATTATTTCGTGGATGTATGTATATGTGTGTGTGTGTGCGTGTGTCTCATGCATGGATATTTGAATATTTTATTCTACATATCTATTTTTGAGTTTTCTCGAATATCTAATCATCTTCCTTTCGATTCTGACATAATTCCCCAAACCATTAAAACAGGAATATTCATTATAATTTTGGAATGAAAATACTCCATTTTCAATTGAGACTACTGAATCTCAAGTATTGAATTATATCAGAACATCATATCAAATCTTGAATATTCACGAATATGTGAAGTACATAAATATATGTACATATAAGCTGAATTCACCAATAAGGGACTAATAATCGAGGATTGTTGCCGTAAGGATTGGGTAAGTGCAACTGTGCCGTCCCACAACAAGATTGCTCTTCAGAGCTCTAAAACATGTTTGTTTATCCTGACCCTCCGGGACAAAGTCCGAGACAAAGGGACAAAGTTCTCCATTCGGGACTCGAAAGTAGGCCCTCGGTCGATCCGGACTTTAGTGATGAATGAATGAATGAATTTAGAGACCAAGCAATTTTATTTTTCATGAAATTAGATCATAATAGGATCGAAATTTTCCTTTTCTTCCGTTATTGATCAAAATGTGTGCGTTATTCAGCAATCAAATTTTTGAAAACTCATGAGTTTGAGTATTTCATTTCTTCGTAAGCAAAATTCCAATCCTTAGCAAATTCATGCTATCTACAGTTTTGTAGAACGAACAGTTCGTAAACAAATTTCCATAATTAATTCAGTCATACTTCAATCGAATTTTCTTTTGGAACGTAATCAGATAATTTCAGTCTTGAATTACGTTTTTCTCGCACGTATAATAAATAAAGAAACTGGAGTAAGTCTCATCACTACTATCCTTGTTTTTGTAACAACTCACAGTGAAATTCAAAAATTCGTAGCACGAATTCTTGCTTCTGATGCAAAGTATATGAATGCTTGGTTGTGAGCCATTAACTGTACAGAGAGCAATAGAGCGTTTCATTTAAATTCGTTGCAATTCAATCATTCCATGATTGACGGACGCATTCTTCGTTCGATTCCAATCAATTGTTTTTTCCAATCATTCACATTTTTTCATTCTCAGTAGCTGTCTACATTGACTTCGGACATTTTCCGTTCTTCAATGGTCCAGACAGAGAGAGAATAGTCCTTGAGCTGGTATGCCAGTTGGTTACACAGCGTCTGGGGTAGGGGTGCGACGGTTGAGAGGATACTCTCACCGTCATTTCTCTGCTCTGTCCCATGATTATAATGTCACGGTGGGCCTGAACCAACTTTAAATACGACTTTTAGGCACCTCCAAAATTCCAATGGGATCTTGAAGTTCATGATGAATAAAGTCTATATAAAAATTTTCACCGTAACTTTTCGACCCGTTTTCGAAAAAAGTGGTTTTTTGTACTTCCGAGCAGAAATTCATTTTTCAAACGCTTTTT